>BPLS01027717.1:12771-43649 GCA_019656275.1 Rhododendron kiyosumense
GAGGGAGAGAGAGAGAGAGAGAGAGAGAGAGAGAGAGAGAGAGAGAGAGAGCAATATGCGTTCGTTGATATAACCTCCAATTGATAAGTTACATGGTTAATTTTATAACAACGAGGAACTAATTATTTTCTCTTTATGAAGCTTCTTGAGTAATTTTTTTTCTTTTCGTTATGAGGAGGAGTGATGTTGCAGTGGTTGGAGAATTTTTAAGTGTTCGAATGTTTGACTACTAATGGCCAGCTTAAATCACTCACCTCGTGTCCACGTGTCAACCGAACCTCATAAGACAATTAGGCATCAAAACATGATTAGAGGATGACAAACAAGCCTATTTTTAATGAATATAAGGTCCTAAGGTAAACATATGAAGTTAGATAGCTAGCCTCAAGAAAATAGTCATAGAATCTGCAATTCCATCCACTTTAACGCAAAAATTGACTTTGCACAAGAATAACTAAAGTATAAAGCACAAACTCTACATACTTTTTAAGGTCTATGAATCTAGTTTCAAAATCAGAAAACGGATCACGATTTCATCACTCGAGCTAAAAAATATGACCTTTTCCGTAAAGTGCGATGATGCTGTCAGCACTACAGATACCCCAACAGCAGGTCAGTTAACGAATTTAAACTCTTTCCACATTTTGAGTTAGGTTCTAAAAAGTTTACACAATAAAGTAGACACATATAGGCATCTTCAACAAAAAAAAAAAAATATTAAGGTCGGGAAGTTGGTGAGAAAAATTCCTCAAGAACAAGGCAGATTCAATTCTCCCCTGTTGAGGCTAAACTCAATAGCTTAGATGCATCCAGTCCTTTGGCCGGGCTGAGATCACACCTATCTGTCACTTGCTTTGCCAATGCATTTTTGGATACGGCTATACATAGCGCCCATGAGATAATCACACCTATCTGTCACTTGATTTCATGACCATGTTTTCATATTATACTTGTTCAGTCTCCATACCCTTGAACTTACTATGCATGTATCGTTATCTTGGATTTATATGTTTATAAAATTTTTGGAAAAGTAAATTTCTTGATCCATAGTTCTATCAAGTTTCAGAAAGTGTGAACATCGTGTGATATGACTTTTTGGACAAAAAATGATGACTGCTGTTTGCTTGAAATTCTGTTTCTTATACAGGTTTTGAGTAGCTTGATTTCTTATAGTAGCTATGTAGCTATCTGGAGAACTGATTTCTTATACAGGTTTCGTAGGGTATGGAGAACTGAACTAGCATTTTGGGTTTGGCATGTCTGCATTGTATGTTATAGATTCTGCTTTGCTAGAGTTGTAGTGTGATATCTCAACATAACCACTGATCACAGCCATGTAGTGTTGTACATGGCTGTTTTTTTGGCATTTCAAGTGTGGTACATTGCTATTTTTTTTTGTGTTGCTTAAGTCTTTTGTTGTGATGCTGAAATTGAAGTTGTAACTGCTAGAATTCAAGTTTAGAGATTGAAATCACTTCTATTAAGTGCTAAATCTGTTGTAGCTATAGTATAGATGCAAGAATTTGGTTGTTGAATTTTGGAAATAACCTACAATAGCTGAAATTATGTGTAAAAGTGCAGGATTTGAGTGTAACATCCTGGAAACAAATTGTATTTGTTGAAAACATGTACTCAAATGCTGGAATTTGGTGGTTAGGTGCAAAAATCTGATTTTGTTTGCTTAAAATATGGTATTGAGAGTTGGAATATGAGCTCATGTTTTTGGATCTGAAAGCCAATAGTTATTTTTTTACCGTAACTGATGTTTCGTTTTGGCTTCGTATTTACCTATGTTCAGTCTTTGAGCAATGAGATACACTATTTCATATATATTAATGTTGGATTGTTCGTTTTTCTACAGATCGACGCTTTAATGGAGTATCCCGCAGTTATACTTTTGGTTATTGACTATCAAGATCAAAGATGTTGTGGACGTGCTTGGATGTTTTAAGGTTATCCGTTTGTTGAAGTTGAACATTTTAGTATTTTGTGGCCTTGCAGTTTAGATACATTTTGTAGTTGGAGACATGTCGTTGGTTTGTGCTCTAGGAATTTGGAGACAAGTTGTTATCACCATAGCTGGTGGACACTATTACTATATTTATGAAATTTTGGATTTGTTTCTTGGAATTTGTATTAATTGCATTAGGTTGGTTTTGTGGATGTAATGATTCGTTGGCTCAAATTTATAGGTTTTGTAGAATGGGAAAAAAATTTGTAGGAAATTCTAGAATGCATTTGTGGATCAAAAATTCTTTTTTTCTAGAATTTACACAATTATAATAAGACATTACCTGACTAAACATTAGTCACCAATAGGCACACATTTCCCGACTAAATATTTGGTCGGCGATATGTTTAACATTCCCCGACTAAACTTTTAGCCGGCAATAGGTTTAACATTCCCCAACTAATTTTTTAGTCGCCAATAGTACACACATTCCCCGATTAAACTTTTGGTCGGCAATAACGCCGGTACGTAAGAGCCAATCTCGGTCTAGGTAACAGAGGATCTGAAGAGATCCACGGCTCAAACCTTAAACAAATAAGCCTAGCTGAAATCTGAAGGCAAAACAACAGTAATTAAGCAACTAAAAGCTAACAGGTCTCTTGGACAAAACCCCAAAGGTCACCAGCCAGAACATGATGAGAATTGAACACTACCGGACCACAGCGACCAAAGACCAGAAAACTTCCAGTCGAAACTGATGTACCGCCCAAACACACACCACCGGACCACCACCAAACCCAACAGCACCACCGAACCCACCAGCCCAAAACAAACATCCAGAAACACATAAAACCACCAACACCGGACGAAACCTCAATAGGCGCCGGGTTATTAGCCCACCACCAACACCCACCAGATCTGAAATTACCAGACTGGTACAAAACCGGACGGGGGAAACCCGCCGGTAGAAAGAAAAAACAGAAAAAAGAACGGAAACAAAAAACCCAAGCACCAACCGCACACCTTATTACTCTCGTCGTCGGACCAGGAGCAACAGATCTGGAGACGATGGAAGAGGAACAGTCCAGAGGAGCCACCATCCGCCGGCGGCCCCGGCCGGAGGAACCCTTGCCGTCCCTAACAAGTCGCGGGGCCTGCTTCGGCAGTAGGTGCCTGAGATCAACGTTTAGGTTACTTTAGTTCTTTCCTGTATCTATTCTGAAATCTGTTTGCCCGATGGGCTTGTGATGAATGAATTGACGATTTTCAAAAAAACTTTTGTTCGGCAATAGATTCAACATTCCCCGACTAAATTTTAGTCGTTAATCATACACATATTTCCCGACTAAACTTTTGGTCGGCAATAGGTTTTACATTCCCCGACTAAAGTTTAGTCGCCAATAGTATATACCTTAGCCGACTAAATATTTTTAGCCGGCAAAATCCTTTCCCGACTCTCATTCCTCGACAAAGTTGCCGACTAATTTATTTAGTCGGGGAAACCATTTGCCGACTAAAAAGGGGACATTAGCCGACTAAAGGGTTAGTCGGGAATTGTGTTTTTTCTTGTAGTGCATTAATCTCATGTGCTTGCATGAGGCAATACTACAATCCAAAGATGGTTTCTTGGTTTATACATTGAAAGTTTTGGTTTATACTGGTGTTAGTTTCTTGGTTTATACTGTTTTTGGAGGCTTTTCTATGGTCATGACAGTATAGTGTCAATTGAATTAGTGGTTTGGTTTGCGATGATATTGATTTTTATATTCATAAATGTGTATGGCTTGGTATATGACCTACGTAATTGTACATGTCTTCCAATTCTTTGTTAATACTCCCTCCGTCCCGATTTGTTTGTTCCTTTTTTGACTTTTTGAGAGCATTTGACCTCTTAAAAAATTGCCTATAATTTTCAATTCGTAATATTTTTAATATGCAATATGGATCTTATTTGGTAGATCTCAATTAGTTTTATTATACAAAACCTTCAAAATCATAAAAAAAATATTATAAAATGTAAGATACAAGTATATTTTTGAAAGACACAAATTTCGACAATTGAACAAACAAATTGGGATGGAGGGAGTATAAATCTTGCTTATCCACAATGAAGGCCTTACTACTTATTATGAGTTAACTGTGGGATTAGGAATTTGTGATCAGACCGGTTGTCGGTCAAATTTTGATTTGCTAAATTGTGATCAATATAGTTGGGGTTCTGATGATAATTCTGACCCATTGTTGGTTTCAGTCAATCCTCAAGGATCCAAGGGGAAGGACTGAAGTTCTTTTTTTTTTTTTTTTGTAGTCCAAGATGTTAAATTGTTAATGGGAATAAAAAAAAAGATAACATTTTATTTTCCTTTCATGTGCTTCCTTTTTTATATCTCAAATATCCGTGCCAGTTTTCGCACACCTTAATTAATCTAGGGGGCTCCACCGCCCACTTGCAAGGAGTTGCAAAGAGTACTCAACACCGATAATGCCTCAAAGAGATATGAATATGTTAGCCCCAACAACCTGATGATATGAATATGTTACTTTATTGATCATTGCTGTAAAGTTGTAGTTGATATAGCTGCTACGGGTTACTCGACTATCCTCTCTGCAAAGGTTGGGCTTTTGGCATCTTTGTTTGTGTTGTGCCTATAAAACGTGCAGGGACATGTGATCTTATTGCACATGTCGGAGTTAATAAATTGTTACATTGAGCTTGATTTGTTTTTAGACTTCGATTGTGCTCTAACGTAGACACCTTGATTGCCTTTTGGCTTAGACTTGAAATTTAACAAAATGGAATACCTATTGTCATCTATTACTTTTCTATTTTTTCTGATTCTATTCACTTTTTGGTGTTTTCCTTCGCAGATGGTATATTAGGGCCTAAGCTTAATTCTATGGGCTGAAAGTTCAGTTTTCCTATGGGTTAAAAGGGAAAATTCGGCCTTAGTTACTTTCCGGAAAAGTTGGGTTCATTGGTAGAGGTGGTTAATAATAGAGAAGGAATTAAAGTCATTTACGTTGGACTTAAAATACGTTGTTCGTCATACTTGAAGGCACGAGTATTGTCACAGGGCTATTTTTCGCCTAGAAATTTGCCCGTGATGGCCCCAAGTTTGCCAGCAACTTGGTCTCAACCAACTAGTGTTTATTCACACACCCGATATGTTTGAACATCTAAAAACACACACAAGAGTTATGGGAACCGTCCCAACCTTTATTAAGCACCAACTTACAAAGAAATACACTCAAGAGCCTAGACAGAACACCCCTCTGCCTTAGGCTATGAAAATGCTTTGCCTATATAGGGTTACAATCATAAAAACGTGGCCACTAAGTACGTGAGATCATGGGGCAAACCCATGATCTTGCAGTTGACACCCTTCACTGCCCTAGGGCTATGCTGGCATTGTTAAAATCTGCCAGCACACTGAAATCTGAAATTGCCTGGCTGTAACTACCGATAACTGTTGTTTCTGCCTTGGACACCTGTCCCATGCTACCAGCAACATGTGTAGCCCATTTCTGCCTTGGACACCTGTCCCATGCTCCCAGCAACATGTGCAAAATACTGTTAACCGTCAATAACCGTTTTGCCTAAGCAAACTCAAGTCCGCCTCCATTTTGCCCAAGCCAACTCAAGGCTGCCTGGCCAATTTCGTGATCCAACCCCAACTCCCAATACTTAGCCGTTTTTCACAATTAACTTGTCCCACAAACAAGCCTGCTTTCCGTTTAGCATCCATGCCTCGATATCATCGGGGTTTCAAGTGCATCACGACTGTCACTTGCCTAAGGGACCAGTGCCGACACCAACCGACACCATCGGGTCACCTTGTAAAGACATGTCTGCCTCATGTCTTTGTTTCCACCGGTTGGCTAGGGTGCAAGGTGCCACCTCTAGCCAAGCTTAGCAAGTCTTGGAAATCAAGGTGCTAACAGGTATCCACTAGTGCACGGATACCATAAGCAATCACTAAGTTAATACTGGAAATAAGCAATCTGTCAAGGGAAATCTTTGAGATCCTTCCATGTTTAATAATCTGATACACCTATGGGACACCCACTAACCAGAAAATTATTTGAATTCAAACCTTTCGAGCAATTTCATAAATTAATAAAGTGAAGAAAAAGAAGAAGAAGAGAGACATGACTTCATACCTCTTAAATACAGAAATACTCTCGATTGTACCGATTTCGAGGTTAATAAGATTATTTATTATTCTTCAAAGTTTTTACTTGCATCTAAAGAAGTCCTGAAATATGGCAACATACCAGACATCCACTTAGTCGTAAGAAATCACATTCCAGCATTCGAAGTGTTGTTTTCTCAAAATCCTGTCGATATCGGTCGAGGAACATTTTAGGTCAACACCAGCACATCTTAATATCAGATTGATATTGGTGTTTGTACAAATGGGATTGGTGAAAGCTCAGGGCCATCCCTAATGGGAACTCGTGTTAACAGCACCTTATTTAATTTGTTTACGGTGTGGAATTAATTTTCTTATGATTTGACATTGATTGTTTAATTACAAATTTTGATGCACGGGAGTATAATTTCTTGGATCCCTACTTCTTCCATTGACTTTTCTAGAATAGCGAGGCAAGGAAAGAAAGACGTTGGCACGGCAACATCTTCCCAAGTGTGGGGTATTTCTTTTTACCGAGTCCCACAAACGATAATTTTCCCAAGTCGTGGGTTGACTTTATCAAGCTTTAAATAAGGTTGCATTCCACACGGTGGCGGCCACTTGATGTTGACCATCCGTCAATATCATCTACGCGGTTTCTTGACCAATATCTCATCCCTCACTGTCTAGTGTTTCTTTAGAAATTCTCCGGACCATTGCAGATTTAGAGATGGAGAATTTTGTTCAACACCCGCTTTGCCATTAATGTTTCTAGTGGTGTGGATTCGAATCACGAAATTCACCTCCAGGAAAATATGGGTGAGATTTCGTATGCCTTGCCGTCTCCAAATCCCTTTGATCAGGTGGAAGCCTCATCCGACACCCCCATATCTTTTGAGAAGGAGAAACCAATCGATGGCAGCATGATTCAAGGTTTTTTTTTTTTTTTGATAAGCACAATTTCATTGAAAAGCACAAACGAATTACAAACTAAAAGGGGCATCCCCCAGTATGAACACTACAGATGTAATAGAGGTATCCCCGTAGGAAACACAAACAACTATAAGGTATCTACGGTCTATACAAAGAATCAACATTTACATTGGAGAAAAAATACTATTCGGAAGCCTCCATTTGTCACCCAAAGCCCTGTTTAAAGTGGAGTTCTTAACACATCTTCTGGAGCATAGAAAATCTCTGATAGAGTTAACCACGTTAAGAGACACGACTTCAACCTGTTTGGAAAGGCCTTGAAACACTCTAGTATTCCTCTCAATCCAAATACCATACACTGCAGCTGCTAAGGTACTATGTAACACTAAATTCTTAAAAACCTTGGACGTCCCATACTGGACAAGCCAGTCCACAATGTCCATGAGGGTGTTAGGGATGCCTAGCTCCAAAGTCCTCACTAGAACTTGCTGCCAGACCATAGAGGAGAAGGGACACTGGAAAAATAAATGGTGGTGGATCTCTCTAACGTTATTGCAAAGCACACATTTGTCGTCCACCTGCGTCCCCCAAATAGCTAACCTGTCCTTAGTACACAGCTTGGTTTGAACAGCCAACCATAAAACGAAGGCCCAACGAGGGACCATTTGTTTGGGCCAGGCAATTGCTGCCCAAGTTGGGTTTGGCCTTTTGATTCGGAGAGCTTCCCATGCAGAGGCAACAAAATAATGGCCACTAGGATGAGGGACCCAAACAACATAATCCTCCCTCAAAGGGACCCAAACAACATAATCCTCCCTCAAACTATCTGGCTTTGGAGTACTGGGGGTATTCCTGATTATCTCTTAAGTAACTCTATTACGAGTTCTAGGCCATTTCCATTCTCCTTGGAAAATAATGGAGGACACTTTTGCTTGAAGAGATCTCCCCATATTGAAAACCACTTCTTCCCCAAATCTTTTATGCAAAGGCCCCAAGGGATGCGAATTGTCATACCATAAGAAAGCCCCTGCACCATTTCCAATCCTATATTGGATCAAAGATTGCCCCAAGCCCTTAATGCCAAACAATTTCCTAATGGTCCATGAAGCATCATTGGGAGTCCTCATTGTCCAGATATTCTGATCTTTTATGATATAGGTATGAATCCATTTTACCCAAAGGGTGTCTGCCTTCATACACCAGGACCACAGATGTCGTATCATTGTAGCTTTGTTCCAGTCCTTAATCCTTCTAAACCCCAAGCCTCCTTCTGCTTTTGGACAGCAAACATGCTCCCATTTAACCTTAGCTGTTTTATGATTCATGTCAAAACCTGACCAGAGAAATGCCATGAGAGAACCCTCAATCTCCTTTATCGTTTTTCTAGGGATGATGAAGATAGAACTCCAGTAGACTTGAATACTAAACATAACAGACTGAATTAGCTGAGCTCGCCCTCCATATGTCAAACGCATGTGGGACCACCCATGAAAACGACTAGGTATCTTTTCTTTAAGCACGAGACAATCAACAACTCTTAACCTGGTAGAGATGAGGGGAACACCTAGGCATTTCACAGGAAAGGTAGCTTCAGGAATAGGTAGAATGGCCCTTAAAGACCCCTTAATATCCTTAGAAACGCCGGCAAAAAAAGTAGAGCTCTTAGCCATATTTGGTTGAAGGCCAGAATAGTCATGAAAATCCTTAAGCAACTGGTTAATAAGGGAGAATGAAGGACCAGTAGCACCACAAAGAACAAATAGATCATCAGCAAACACTAGATGGTGAAGATTAATCTCATTACATCTGGGATGATAGGTAAACTAACCCAAAGCAACTCTGTATGTCAACAACACAGAGAAGGCTTCCATGACTATAAGAAATAAGTAAGGGAAAATTGGATCCCCCTGCCTTAAACCTCTTTGACCTTGAAAGAATCCCTCCAAAGACCCATTTATCACCACTGAGTCTCTAACTGTTGTAACACATTGACGGACCCAATGGATATACAAAGCTGGGAAGCCCATAATTCTCATGGTATCAAATAAGAAAAACCAATCCACAGAGCCATAGGCTTTCATCAGATCAAGTTTTATGGCACATCTAGGGACAACATTATCTCTATGATATCCTCTCACTAACTCTTGCATAAGAAGCACATTATCGATGATAGATCTGCCTTTAATAAAGGCAGATTGGGACTTGTTTATGATTGTAGGAAGAATGGCTTGTAAGCGATTTGCCAAGACTTTAGTAACACATTTAAGTGTAACATTGCAACAAGAAATGGGCCTAAAGTCTTTAGCACTCAAAGGGGCACTCACCTTGGGAATTAAAGAGATTGCAGTAGTCTTCCATTCCTTTAACAAGAACCCAATATTGAAGAAAGCTGAAACTGCAGCAGTTAGACTAGGACCCATCACCGACCAATTCTTCTGGTAAAACATAGAATTATAGCCATTTGGCCCTAGAGCTTTATCCCCATGTATAGGCCACAATGCTTTCTTAATTTCCTCTCTAGTGACAGGTTGAACCAGCATGAGTTGTTCTATAGCAGAAATCCTATTAATGATAGCAAGCTGCAGTTGAACTGTTGCATCCACTCTACCATCATGAGCTGACCCTAAAAGTCTAATGTAGTAGTCAAGGATAAGCTGATTAACTGCTTCAAGGTCTTCAACTCTGTTTCCATTGGCATCATTTAAGCTAAGAATAGTGTTTCTTGCTCTATGGGCACAGACCTTGTGGTGGAAAAACTTGGTGTTTTGATCACCCAAAGCCAACCATTTGATCCTAGACGTTTGTCTCATGAAGGACTCCTCAGCAGTCCTTAACTCCATATACTTGCCTACGAGCTCTTTTTCTTGCTGACATAGGCCGTCATCAAAAGGGGCAGCAAACAAAAGAGATTGAGTAGACAGCAGTTTCTCTCTAGCTTCTGCCACTCTTCTACTAATATTCGAATAACACTTCAAATTCATATTCTTTAATACACCCTTTAACCTTTTCAGCTTTGCAGTCAATACATACATTGGGGTACCTTCCACTTCCTCATGCTAAGAAGACATCAGAATCCGTTGAAATTGAGGATGTTGAAACCAAAAGTTAAAAAATTTAAAAGGCTTCCTTCCATTAGTTGAGGGAACCATAGTAACAGAAATAAGGCAGTGATCAGATATGCCTAGAGGTAAGAATACTGCTTTAGCATCTGGAAAAGAATCAAGCCATTCAAGATTAGAAAGAACTCGATCCAACTTACTCTTATTATCCCCTGCTCCACCCTTTTTGTTTGTCCAAGTCTACTAGAACCCCTTAATGGGGAGGTCATCTTGACAAATATCTTCAAGGCATTGATTAAATTCTGAAGCAGCTAATGAATCAAAGCCCACTAGCCTTTTAGAGCTAAGTCGAACAGTATTGAAATCACCCATCTGAAGCCAAGGACTAGTAGAATGACTCTGATACACAGCCCTAAGATCTTGCCATAACAATCTTCTATCCATGATGCTATTATGACCATAGACTATAGAAAGTAAGAAACTTCTATTGTCGTGGCAGAACTCCACCTTAACAACCAACAATTGTTCAAATTTAAATTGCAGATGGATAGAAAAGACTTCCTTATCCCATCCCAACAAAATTCTAGCCACCGGGCCATTAGTAAAATTATCCAACCACAACCAATCTTTAGGGAAACAGTTATGAGCAGTAGCTTGAATATTAGGTAATCGAACTTTAGTCTCTACCACACCCATCAAACTAAAATTATTAGAGAAAATAATACTTCTAACCTCTTTTTGCTTAAGGGGATCATTCAAGCCCCTTATATTCCACGCTCCAATCTTGACCATGTTAACGTTTGTTTTTCTTACTTCCACCTCCCTTTCCAGCACCCTTGCCAGCTTTCCCTTTTGCTTTACTCGCACCTTTCACAGGCGGAATATCCACAGAGAGCAGATCTTGGACCATGCCAGCATCAAACTCCTCAACAGAACGAAGAAAAGTCTAATCCTCCTCTAAAGTCCCAGATGTATCTTGAAGAACTGTAAACTTGTTGCGAGCACTTCCAATATCTCCCATCTGTTCAGAAATAGGAGAGGAAACACCATTCACCAGTTCCTTCCTATATAGAGATATATCCCCCTCATTATTGATGGTATGAACAACCATATCTGTGGAAATTCCAACTAATTCAGTAATGTCATGAGCTTGGTTCACTTCATCCAGCACAGAATTATCCCCTGATTCCCCCACGACTTCTCTTTGCTTACCCTTAACCATCCATACTTGATTTTGTGGCACTGGATTTGGTTTCCTAAGCACCTCCTGGCAAGATCTATGCCCAAAAACCTTGCATTTATCACATTTCAATGGCTTCCACGGATACCACACCTTAATAGTGTACCTAGCCCCATTTTCTAAGGCAACCTCAAAACTATTAGGCAAAACAGAATTAATATCTACTTCAACACAGATTTTGGCATAATTGAGACGCTTACAGCCCTCGGTCATCTGGTCAGCATATAAAGGCCTACCAACTGCGCTTGCCACATAGCTCAACCCCTCTGCAGTCCACAAATCCAATGGAACATTATAAAACTGAGCCCAAATTGGAACGTTCCTAAGTTGTGCTAACGGAGGTGATGATTCAAGTTAAAGGATCTTGTCGTTGCTTTTCACTGGATGAAGTACTAATAGCGACAAATGACTTTGACGATGTATTAGTCGTTGGAACTGGGCATTCGGTAAGGTTTATAAAGGCTCCATTAACGATGATGTTACCACGACCGTTGTTGCCATAAAGCAGTTGAACGACCAGTCCAACCAAGGCGCTGAAGAATTTTGGACAGAGGTAAAGTTGCTTTCAAAGTTCCATCATACTAATCTTATTTCGCTCATCGGCTATTGCAACGAGAATCAGGAGATGATTCTCGTTTACGAATCCATAGCTCGTGGGACTCTCGCTAGTTATCTTTACAAATCAAGTAGAGAAGAAAGTCGTAAAAGTATCTCACATCTAACATGGGCCCAAAGGCTCAACATTTGCCTTGTTGCTGCACGAGGACTCAACTATCTTCATACATGTACCAAACAATTTATCTTACACTGAGATGTGAAGAGCACAAATATTTTGTTAGATAAGAATTGGGTAGCGAAGGTTTTTGATTTTGGTGTATCTAAATGCATTACAAGCCAAACGACAACTCATGCATGTTAGCACATTAGTCAAAGCAACGTGAGGATATTGGGATCCAGAATATTTCATCTCTGGTCGAGTAACCTGGAAATCTGATGTGTATATATGCCTTTGGCGTGGTGTTGTTGAAAGTCTTGTGTGGTCGGCCACCTATAGATGAAAGACTCAAGGAGGAGCAAAGTAGTCTTATTCTTTGGGCAAAAACGTACATAAGAAAGGGAAAGCTTGACTGAATCATTGATCCCTCTCTAAATGGAGAAATGATATCCCCACGTAGTCTTAAGTACGTTGCCGAACTTGCCTACAATTGTCTACATATTCAACCAAAGGAAAGGCCTACAATGGCTGGAGTGGTAGAGATCCTTGACATTGCATTGGCATCGCACGAGCGTAAGGGAAGATTGCAAGGAACCATCGCAAAGGTGTTTTGGGGCATAAAAATTGTGCCTAAACACATGAATCGTTGGTGGAGAGCAGCGAAGAGCTTGGGTTCAAACGATGGTGAAGAACCAATTTTGGATGACCTTAACCGATCGGTATACTCCCCTTTCTCCCTTCCTGATATTCGCGCTGCCACGGATGATTTCAATGACGGTCTTTTGATCGGCAAAGACGCTTGGTTTTGGTTGTACAAGGGATGTATGGTTGGAGTAACTCATGCAGTTATGATCAAACGGTACGAAGCGAGAGAGGGACACATGGCCAGACTAGTTAGAGCCGAGATTAAGGTACAATCTCTGACTCCTCAACCTAAGATAGTCTCTTTAATAGGATTTTGTGAAGAGAAGCATGAGCTGATCCTCGTGTACAATTACATGGTAAATGGGACATTGAGAAGTCATCTCCATGAAACTGTTAACAATCCACTTCATTGGAAAAAGCAGCTTGAGATTTGCATCGACAATGCACGAGGTCTCGAATACCTCTACACGAATGTAGAGCAACAATTCATCCACCGTGACATAAAACCATCAAATATTTTTCTAGAAAATGAATGGGTCGCAGAAATTGCGGCTTTTGACATTTCCGTTCCAATTCCCACTAGCATGGCAACCAAGGGCGTTCGAACACGTCTCATGGGCACGAAGGGATATTTGGACCCTGAGTACCTGCACACGTGTCGTGTTGTTGAAAGTATTGTGTGCCAAGACCCCTTTTTCTCCCAACCGATATGGGGATGACGTTTGGTTAGGTAACTGGTTCTGCGAATGCATCAAAAGAGGAACTATCGATGAGGTCATTGATCCATACCTTATGGGAAAAATAGCTCCTGAATGTTTTAGGCATTATGTCAATATAGCACTAAGCTACCTGGTTTACGAGGGGATCCGACGCCCTTCCATGAATGTTGTGTTGCGTGGCCTCCAATCTTCATTGCAAATGCAGGAGGCTTGGGAAAATTCCGTCCAGATGGGTGATGATTTACATATGGCTGATGTCCCCCGATCCTACAACGATGTCATTTCTGTCGAAAGTGAGTTCACAATTAGTGGACAGAACTATCTTATTTCAGATTTATTTCCACCATGGAGTGTTATATCGTCGTCAGGAAACTCGTCATCCACAGAGTAGAAATTGTAATAGGATCCAATCACAAAACCTAATATCTTTGGACTTTAAGGTCTGAGATTTTCACACAATCCTAAAATAATGTGGCTAAATTTCTTATCCAAATATGTGTATCTATCTAGTTTTCCAAATTACAGGTCAAATTAGTATGGTGGTCGTACTGCTTGTTTTCTTTTCATTTTTCAAGATCTGCTGGTGGACTGCTTGTTTGTGGCGGGTATTTTGGCTATTATCAACATTTTTGCATAATTTCATGTACCCGATTAACAGCAATTGTTGATGGATTAGCATATGGTCAAACCAACAAACATACAATCACGGGGAAAAAACAAATCAGAGAATACGAGACAAAAAGGGTTTATGTGACTTCTCAATTGTGCAGTTGAATAATTCATGGGTCACACTAGTTTTCATTATTTTCCACCTTGTGACAGAATGAAGAATGGAGTACAAGTTACATTATCTACATATAGCAAGTATTCATAACTTCGAGATTACATCATCAGTTACCGAAATACGCTTGTCGAAGTCGAAATCCAAAAAGTCAGCAAAGTGCAAATTAAAGCAAATGGGGCCTCGGTGGTGTTCCACTTTTTCAAAAAGTAATTTTTTTTCAAACGAAGGTAATTTCAAACTCAAATATAATGAAAATAATAATTTTTTTTCCAATTTTTTTTGCACCGTTGAAAAGATCTTAATGAGATTTATCAAACAAGATCCATATTGATAGGAAAGATATTTGCGTAAACACTTAATTTTTAGCTTGAAATTGTCTTCTTTTTCAAAAATTTCTTTTTCCACAAAAGTGGAACAACCCCTTCACAAACCGAACAATTGTAACCAAATTAAATTGCCTTTCAGAACAAGATTTAAACATAGTATAGTCAAGTAAATGTCCACATACCCATGGCTTAATCGCAATGGTTTGCAGTAACTGGAGATTGACGTGTTATTGGTGAAGAAAAAGCTAATAAATACAATCTTCATCTTTGGAAGTGATCCGCAAGTAAACATATCACAGCATCGACAGTTTCGAAATTACATGCCATAATGGGAGTTGGGAATCTATCGCATTTTTCTGGAAGGTGATCGAATTCACTACAAGAAAACATGTAATTGATTACGAAAAAAATTTCGTCTTCAAAGGGTCAAATTTTGTCGCCAAATAGATTAGCGATGAAAAAATTTGTTGCCCAAATTCGTCGATGAAAGTTGATTGCGAAAGCTGATTTTTCCTTTTGCCAACAAAAAAATTCATCACCAAAAGTTTACCATTGGCAAATGTAACAATTTGGCAACGAAAAATTGCCAATGCCGTTTTTATATGGGTAAAAAACCTCACTTATTGCGCCTCTTGGGTTTCGAACTTGGGCATTGTGACTCTCCAAACCCATGCACGCACACAATCGACCAACTACACTAGACATACTTTTCAAAATATAATATAAAACTTATATGTTCAATATTTATTTTTAGTATTTTTGATTTCATTACTATAAAATGTCATAACTCAGAGTAGATCTATTAATTTTTTTTATTTGTTATGTTTTTAATTAACTTTAAAACATAAAATTCATTTATTAAACATCATTATCTTATTGTACAGAATTAGTATTGGTGCAAATTAATTATCTGGTACCATTACCATTAATATACAAGTTAGGAAAAAATACACGTTAAGCAAAAAAATTAACTTACAATTGATTGTTTTGACAAAAAAAATTGAAATCCATCTACATTCGGACTTGGGTTTAGAAAAATAAGAAAAATTGACCCGTTAAAAGCTGATTACTATGCTTTTTTTTTCTTTTTCTTTTTTCAATTTCTTTTGTCTACTGGTTTTGTAAGTGAAATTATGGTTAAAAAATTAAGTACTTCAATTTTCAATCCGTTTGAACCAATACGAAGTTTTTATTAATTTTTTTAATCATTTGATTCTAAAGGGTCATAATTATTTGTTGGCTCTAAGGCTTTCAATGAGAGCCCTAGAGAGCCTTAGAACTAAATAAATAGAGTAGATTGACCAAAAAAAATGGTTTAACAAAATTGGTGACGAAAAATTTTTTTTGTTACCAATTAATCCAAAAAAAAATTCGTCACCAATTAATCCTTATGGCGACAAAAAAATTCGTCATCATTGTAACAAAATTAGGGATGAAATATTTCGTTGTCAAAGGTCTAATTTTTCATCGCCATTGAAACAAAATTGGTGACGAAATTTTTCGTCCCCAAATGTGATAAATTAATTTTGTGGCCGGTTTGGTACATTTGGCGATGAAAAAGTAATTTCGTCGCCAATTTATTACATTTGGCGACGAAATTATTTTCGTCGCCACAATTAGTTTTTCATCACCAATGTGTACTATTTGCGACAAAAACCAATTTCGTCACCTATTACCTGGTTTCTTGTAGTGGAAGCAGGTGGTTCATCTAATTCAATCGTAGTCGGAGGAGCATAATCGAGTAGCTACAGTGTTGGCAGATATCAAGCGGTCTTGGTCTGATTTTGTGGGGTTTGAAGTTTGTTTTGTCAGGCATGGTAAAAATGGAGTAGCTCATTGCTTGGCCCAAAGAGCTGTGAGAGGGTGTCGTTCTTGTACTTGGGAATATATCCCTCAGTTGTGGCTTCTGCTCCCCTCAAGGGGGGTGGATGCCCTATTTGATGGTTTTTTTGTTCTCTTATAAAATTGTGATCCTATCATTTTGACCACACACACACACAAAAAAAAAAAAAAATCTACATTTTCAAAGAAACTGGATAAAATTTCAAAATAATTTCACCACCCAATATAACTCATTCAAACTAGTTAAATTTTAAAACAATAACTCAGACAAATCATATTCTTACAGACAAGGTACATGACCAAGTCCTCCTATTTGAACCACCACAAATTATTCCCTTTGATAACCTCATTGAAAGCTCATTTGAGATCGATGTCATTAACAACTCACTGTTCGATGTGCACGCATCTTGTTAGTCTACTAATTAATGTTCTACAAGAATTAAAAAAAAATACAAGGAATATTCTCTTTAAGAGTACAGAATGCTTGTTTGAGGTAATGACGTTGAGAACCAATTGAGAGACTAATGCATCTTTTAGAGAATTATGCTCCATCTTCTAGATGTCAACGAACTTAATTTGGATAATAGTCAAAAAATCGAGGTGGGTAGTTTCTATTATTTGACCAAATTGCCCAGTAGATTCATAGTCAAAGTCCTCAATCACTCACACAATTCGATCACACAAATACTAGATTCTACAGACGCAATTATTTGGTCCTCGATCAAACATTTGATTTCAGAATTGATTTTGCAGACGATTGTTTAGTCACAGTAAGTTCGATTGTTTAGTCAGGTTTTTTCGTGTTGACAAATACTCGTACTTATCTACTTTGTATTTCGTTCGTAGAAACACCTAAAGAGCTTCATCCCGAAAACTCAGGGCCGGCGATGTGGAGTGGGGCTACCTGGCACCTGGAGTTGACCTCACCCCAAGTTTAAAACTCATCAATTACCCAATCACTTCAACAGAGGCGAACTTCAACCATAACCATGTGTTTCTCTCTCACCCCAACCACCCCCCCTCCTCCCCTTCATCGCTGGTGAGGTCTTACTCCTAATTCCGCAATCTGTTTTGGCTAGTGAGATCTTGCTCCTAAGTCCTGACAGTATAAAAAATCATCCATACCATGTGTTTCTCTCTCATCGCCTTGTTCGACAGGTTAAGTTTTTCAAAGAGTAAGATTCCGATTGATGGTGTGATTCAGACAGAGGGATCTTGTCGTCGCTTTTCACTGGATGAGGTACTAACAGCAACGAACAATTTTGATGATGCATTAGTTATAGGGAGGGGGGGATTCGGCAAGGTATATAAAGGGTTCATCGACAATTCTGCTACAATGGTTGCCGTAAAGCGGTTGAATGCCGAGTCCAAGCAAGGTGCGGGAGAGTTTTGGATGGAGGTCAAGATGCTTTCGAACCTCCGGCATCCTAATCTCGTTGCGCTAATCGGCTACTGCAACGAGTGTCAGGAGATGATTCTTGTTTATGAGTATGTAGCTCTTGGGACCCTTGCCGATCATCTCTACAAGCTAAAGACAATTGAAAGCAATACGAGTTTTTCTCCTCTCTCTTGGGAGGAAAGGCTTGACATTTGTATTGGTGCTGCCCGCGGATTATACCACCTTCATCTTGGAACCAGCCAAAGATTCATACATCGAGATGTGAAAACCACGAATATTCTGATAGACAAGGATTGGGTAGCTAAGGTTTCGGATTTTGGATTGTCGAAAGGCCCTACAAGTCTTTCAATAACCCATATAACCACAGAAGTGAAGGGCACATTTGGATATTTTGATCCCGAGTACTTCATTACTCAACGACTGACTGTGAAATCTGATGTGTATGCCTTTGGTGTGGTATTGTTAGAAGTGTTATGTGGGAGGGCAGCCGTGGATAGAAAACTTGGCGAGGAGCAATTGAGTTTAGCCACTTGGGCTCAACAGTGCATCAAAGAGGGAAAGCTTGCCGGAGTCATTGACCCCTCTCTCAGTGGACAAATAGCACCACGTTGTCTGAAGTCTTTTGTTGTGCTTGCCAAAAATTGTTTGCAAAAAAGTCCAAAATCACGGCCCACAATGGCCGAAGTGTTGCACAGCCTTGAGCTCGCATTAGTATCCCAACAGAGAGGAAGAACAGAGGGAATAATGATGAAGTCCTTTCCTAGTAAGATAGCCCGGTGGTTGAAGGAGATGAAGAACATCAGTTCCTCAAGTGGACAATCAAAAGGTTTGGTGTGTTCCAGGTAATCTATTTAGAAAAAGAGCCGGTTATATTTTGTGAATATGTGGTTCTTTTATTGATCGATCTATTTTCTGTAACAGTGAGGATCCTGAAATTCACTTTAAGTACATCAAGGTTGCTGCCAAGACTGGACAAATCGACGAGGTCGAACGCGTGACAAGAGAGTCAAACTTCTATGACCCTGAAAAGACAAAGAAGTTCTTGATGAAAGCAAAGCTTCGCGATGCACGACCACTTATCAATGTATGCGATCGTTTTGGGTTTGTTCCAGATCTAATCCACTACCTTTATTCGAACAACATGCTGAGCGACATTGAAGGTTATGTTCAAAAGGTAAGAGTTTTGTCATGGGTCTTAGACAGCATTTTTGTCACAAACTTGGAACTCATGCGAAGTTGGTCTGTCTTTTTATCACACAAAAAACAAAATCACAAACTCGAAATTACCAATTATTCCCCCTGAAATAGTTGTTTAGTCCGAGTTCGTTCACAGAGAGTAAAAAGCTAAGTTGTTGTAGATTCAATTGATTTCTAACTTAATTCAAAAACGAAATTGAATTTTGAGTTTCTATAGTTTAAACTAAAATTAATCTTGCCGAGCAAAAAAAAAACTAAAATTAATCTAAGAATGAATAAAGTTTTGAAAACAGGGGAGAGAAGCGACTAGGGTTCCAATTCACCTTCCACTTGTAATATAATCGTAACAAAATCCAAGAAATTATTCAACATAGAAAAGCAGGATTGTTGGTAATATACTCGTAATTCCCTTTTCGGCTCCATCCACTTAAATTCCACATGAGTTGATTTTCCAACGGCAATGGACCCTCCACTGGATTATTTATAAGTACTATCACCTTTTAACTCCTCAATTTAGCTCCATGTGCCATTCAATTGCAAGTCCTGAAACAAGAAAAACGAGTATCAAACTCCAAGTAAAACACTAAACAGGCGTAACAAGCATAAATTAGCTAATGTAGCCATCCGAAGTCTAGAGTGCTGAACTAATCTTGGATTTCCCTGGATAGGTAAATCCAGGAAATGCTCCATTTGTTGTAGGGCAACTGCTGGATGATAAGTGTCCTGAAGATTTTATTAAAGGTCTTATTCTATCTAGCCGTTCTCTGCTTCCAATTGAACCACTCGTGGCGGAGTTTGAGAAAAGGTCAGGTCTCACTCTCTACCTCCCTTTTTCGCCGTAGGTGCTTCGGATCCTCACACTTAGCTTCTCTTTTCCAGGAATCAACTTCAATTGCTTACCCAGTTCTTAGAGCATCTTGTGAGTGAGGGAAGCCAAGACGCTCATGTTCACAATGCTCTAGGAAAAATCGTAATAGACAGCAACAATAATCCGGAACACTTTCTTACCACAAACGCGTACTATGATTCACATGCCATGGGAAAATATTGTGAGGAGCGAGATCCCACCCTCGCTGTTGTTGCTTATCGCAGAGGACAATGTGACAAAGAGCTCATCAATGTAACAAATAAGCATGCCCTATTCAAACTGCAAGCGAGGTTAGTAATTATTTTTGTTTTAGCATTTGTAATACCTGTAATTGTAGATGAGGTTGGAGGAAATTTATCGAATCCATTTGAGGAGATTTATCTAACCCATTTTTCTGTTTCAGGTATGTTGTTGAAAGGATGGATGATGATCTGTGGGAGATGGTTCTTAACCCTGAGAATGAATTTAGAAGACAGCTTATCGATCAAGTTGAATCTACTGAAGGCAATAGCCTACACCAGCGGAAAAGTTGGATTCCCTGTTAGAGAAAATATATTGTAACATCCCATTAATCTTGTTTTCCTTTTCTCTATTTTCTATTTTAGGTCTGTTTCACTAATTGGGGGATTCCGTTCCATTGATTGTGGATCCTTTCCTTGTAAACCTAGTGTTAGGGTTGTATATATGTTTGTAATCACCATTGGTAATACACAACAGAAATATTCCTTCTACACAATTTTATTACCGGCGCCCAATAAACGCCATTTAAAGGCCAAATAACGCCACCAATTATTGCAGTGACGCTTATTCTTTAAGCATGCCGAGGACGGGGCCTTCGCTTAACTTATTGGCGCTTCTGTAAACGTTGTCTAACTTGCAGGCGCTTTAAAAACGCCGGGTCATGATACTTCTGTGCTAATAATGATTCTTCTCTGGAGCAGTGGGCTGAGTAAGGATTCTTCTGTCATATTGTTAACATTGGGTGACCAAATTTGTGGAAATTGTGGGAGGGAATGCAGCACTTTTTAAAAGAAACGTCGGCTAACAAGTGGCACTTTGGAAAATGCCGATTACTGTGGGTCCCGCACACGCTGCACACTGTGAGACACACGAGCCTGTCTGTGGGTACCGATTGTCAATGCACTGATGGTGTACAGCTAGACCCACTGGGCCTCCTTCTGTGCTAATTTTTCATTCAGGATACGAGATCCAGGATTTTGAATCACAAACTAGTATATTGGATCAAGAACTTTCAGTTTTCGGATAGAAATAATTTTTAGCGAGGCAACAAGAAAAAATATTTCAAAATTAATGAATCGGTCTGGCTTATTGTGCAAGACCCGGAGACGGGTCCCGCGGCCGATCTGTGCACCATTGGTGCAGTGGCAATCGTAATTCTTTGGGACCCACAGTGGATGCCAGTGTGTCAATGTAAACGTTTGTGGTGCTAGAACGATTGTAACCTTGAAAGTCCAGGTACTCGATTCTGAAATATTATTCTGTAAAGTTCCAAAACAAAATACTGTGTATAGTAACCAGAGAAATAGTTGCTAATACTTCTCCTTCCTTATACTTCTAGCACAGATTTTGTAAGATGGATTTTGACTAGGGAAGAAGTTTTCTCCAAAATCTGCTTGGCGAGCGTCTTATCCAGTCGTTCCATGGACTAACTCTATACGGTTTCCTCACCACGTTCCTTGTTGGGCATTCATTGAATAGATGGCTTTCCTAGGGAGACTTTCCGCTAAAGATAGACTGATTAGCTGGGGGTTGAGGCGTGGATGCCAGTTGCTGCTTATGCTTGAGGAATTCTGAAACACAGGAACGCTGGTTCTTTCAGTGAGAATATTCCAATTCTGTTTGGAACCAGGTGATACGGAAATATGCCATTGCTAGGCCCAGTTTTGGCCTGTCAGAGAAGTAGCTTGGATCTCTCTACACATATGCAGGGTGCCTCTCTTGCATATAAGATCCAAAAACTCTCTCTGGCAGCTGGGGGAGAGAAATAAGAGGTTATTCAAGGCAAACCGGTGTGTGCTGCTATGTTAGGAGGGCAGATTATTGATGAGTGATCGGTCACCCCAAGAGTCACTCTTGGCCTCAAAAAAATTACTCATAGTCATGAAGAATCCCTCACACCGTATAGAATTACTCTTGGCCGCAAAGAATTACACCTTCCGTGAAAAATTACACTTGGCTGCAAAGACTTACACTTGGCCGCGAAGAATTACTTCTGGCCTCGAAAATTGCGGCCAAGAGTAATTTTTTGCGGCTAAGAGTAATTCTTCGTGACTGGAGTAATTCAAGATTGGGGCTTGCATTTGTTCATTAACTACAGATGAAACAGATTGTTGGCCAGAGAATGGAGATTGAGTCATAGGATATTTGGATTCTAATCGAATTTTTGCAGTTCTCTTTTGTTTGATTCCTATTATAGGGTCAAAGATGGATAGTAAGTGTTTGTTTTTCTTGCCTTTTTTGCTGTGTTCCTCTTGGCTACTAGGCAGAGGATTGGTGCTTGTAAGGGCATCTCCAACCCATACTCCATAACTCTATTTCGAGGCCATAGCAGCGATGCGTGTGCAAGTGCGCACTCAAATTTTGCATATTTTGACAAAATTCGATCAAAAAATGAGCGGGAACCTACTGGGTATATTGTGCGAAGAAAGTTTTTTTTCTCAACCGAACAAACTTCTCACAGCGAGAGAAAAGAACACCAATAATCTCCAAAACAGAACAAATTAAGCCTCCATCCTAGCACCTCTTTCCCTCTTCCTAAAACCCATTTTTACCATCTGCAAAGGACAGCATGTGATCATTTATGCTCGCAAAATTAGCAATTCCATAAAATTATAGGATGGAACACCAAATTGACTGTTCTATGCAATTTTGCAAACATCTTAAATGCAATAATTAGGTTGATTCTTCAATCAAGAACGCAAAAATGAGGCAGTAAGATGTACCATTATGCATTACCCACCAACAAATTAGATCTTTCCGTATACCATGGATAGAAACCAACGCACAATGCAAAATCCAACCTGTTTTTCGGGTTTGTTTCCTCCTCTTCCGATCCACTTCAACTACACCAAATAAATACTTTCATCAAAATCACAGGAGGCCTAAAACCTGTCCAACAAAATCAAATCCCAGAAACGCAAATTGTCAAAATTTGCCTACAGAACCTAAAGCGTGAGTAGCCAAGGTCATGGCAGTTTTTTTTGGGTGGTTTCACTTTGTTTTTACAAGTACGCCCATCAAAAGTAACTGAAGTAAGACACATTCAAAAAAAAAATATGACAGCAACTTGTAAATAAAAAAAAAGTAAGACACATTCAACTTGTAAATAAAATATGCTTGAGGACAATCTTGGAAAGCAAAAGAATGTGACTGGGTACAATTGCGGGTAAATAAGTATACATTATCTTGGAGATAACCCAGAGGGGTTGGCCTGGTCAACGCCCGTGACTTGCCTTGTTCACTTCGCGATTCAAAAAGAATTTTTCAAAAAATTCCCCCTAGATTTCCCCTACTTTCCACATTTTTCTCTCTATCTCTCTTCACTCATTACCCCTACTATTTTTCAAAAACACTTTTCAAATCTCAATCCAAACAAAGCATTAGAAGTTAAGTTTGCTCACTCAGTCACTCCTAAGATCTCAGGTTTGAAATCTCTCAGATTCTATCAACTCCTTTGGAGGCCTCTCCATGCGAAGTTTTTCTCCAAATTTAATTGGGCTTCCCACAAGTAGGTTGTGGGATTTGGCCCAAGAATAGTTGACATACGCGTAAGTTGGCCCGAATGTCCGAGTTATCAATAAAAAATATTAGGGTTATTTATCGAGACATCCCTCAACGTTTACCCACTTTTCACGAACACCCACTCCACGAATTTTTGCTACGGCTAGACCCCCTCATTAAAGTTTTCGCAATGGCGCGTGTGCTGTATGAGCGCGGGCGTGTCAAGACTTGTCAACATCCAACGTATGGAAGGCATGAGTGCACCTCGATCTGACTTCGTATGTAATACGACTGCGTGTGACCCAAAGGGTGAGGCCACAATGAGTTTCGTGGTTTTGCCACAACGAGAGTGGACTTAAAATTTTCCAACCGTATGAGAAAAAGTAGAGAACATCGTAGAATAATTTTATTATATCATAATAATAAAATTGGGGATACAAGAGAGATATGAATAACTTTATTATGTCGTAATAATAAAGTTGAGGTACAATAGAGATAGAAATGAGGGAGAAATGAGATAGTTGCTTCGCTGGAAAGGCTTTGCTTTTAAGCGTTGAGCTTGATTGGTGTGTGAACCCTTTTTTGTTCTTTGCTTCTAGTATTTATAGGCCACGGCTCCTCATAGCTTTGCATGCAATGATGCAAATGGATTTGTTGTCTTCATCTTGTGGCGTTATGTGTCTTTTGTAACTTCCACTTCATGGGATCATGGGGTCATGGATAATTAACAGAGAATTACCCTTGTCTTTCTTCTCGGAGTGGGTGGTTACTAGAGGTTAAGAAAGATAGTGGGGCTCCTTCCATTAACTTCCTCCATTTCCTCATTTCGTGGAAACCAACGGATCATGGCCTATTATCACATGGCCATTAATCTATAACCACTAATTAATTAATCTTCCCAATTAAAGGAACCTTCTGGATTATCAACATATCCCCATGGGTTACGGGCCTTCTCGAACTTAAGGCTTAAACAATAAGGCCCAATTTAGACTTTAGACCCATAGCCCAAAAAAATTAACCGGGCCCAATTAATATTATCTTGGCCCATTAATTTTAGTCTAATACATCTCTACTTTTTGGCCCAATTTAATTAAAAAATAATTAAATGACCTTCCAACGCTTGCCCAAGACTGGGTGCCAAAAACGGGTGTAAACAGGTTGAAAAGACCATTTTGCCCCCACATATATATACACCCATAGCAGTCATTCCACACTTCGCCGGAGAATATGACCGGAGTATGGCGCGTGAACAGTACGTGCCGCGAGTAGATCTCACTCTCTCCGCACGAGCCACCGTTGACCGGCAGGTGCGGTCTCCTCCGACCACCCCTGGCGACGTTCCGACCACCATTGTGATTGTCTTGAAGAGGCGAACAAAGCTCAGTGTTCAATCGTCGTTTCCGAGCAACCACGGCCATGGGCTTTGCAAAACCGTACCTCACCGCCAGTCCACCGCCTTTGACCAGCGATTGCCGTCACCCCCGAGCTCCTCTGGCGATGTTCCGACCACCGTTGTGATCATCTTGAGGAGGCGAACAAAGCCCAATGCTCAATCCTCGTTTCCGAGCAACCACAGCCACGGGCTTTGCAAAACCGTACCTCACTGCCACTCCCTAGCCTTTGACCAGCGATTGTCGCCACCTTTGAGCTCCTTCGGCGATGTGCTACCCATATCCACGCTCGTCTCGACGAGACAAACACAACCCTATGCTCAAAACCTCCATTCAACCACTCCTGCTCTGAGCTCTAGTAAACTGCACCGCTGCCTCTGCCCGTCGTGTTCGAACAGCCCATGCGACTTCTTCCTCCGATGACAAAACTCGACCCCGTCACCACCATTGAGCTCGCCTCAGTGAGACACACAAGACCCACTGGTAAAAATTGAGTTTTGACTCCTCAATTTAGACTAGCCCATGAGCAATACAACAATGGAGTTTCCGTGGTGTAAAGGATGACGGAGGTGTTTAGTGGTGGTGATGGTGGTTAGGAAGAGGATGACAGAGGTGTTTGGTGGTTGCAGTGGAGGTGGTGGTTGGAAAGAGAGGGTGACAGACGGATTAGAGTTGGGGGCAATATTGGAAGTTTAAACCATTTTTTTTTGTTAAAAAGTCAACGGTTCTGGACGGAATGGTAACGGAAGGGGTCTACAGGTAAAGTAAAGATAAAGGAGGGGGTCTGGCCGTAGCAAGAATTCGTGGAGGGAGTGCCATGAAAAAAGGGTAAACGTTGAGGGGTGTCTTGGTAAATAACCCAATTTTATCTTGTAGATTCTGGGTTTGAAATTCGAAGAGGAATTATCTCCCTAGGCCTATTTGGCCCTCAATACCATTTGAAAGGTGATGTATTGTGAAAGAATGATATGTCTAGTAAAGCAAAAAATAAGTACTTAAAAAATAAAAACCTTAGCGAAACGGGGCCTAAGTCAATCCAATTTCACTAGCGATAGCAGCACTTTTTCTTTCTTTTTTCCCCTTCTCTAAGAGACACATAGCATGACTTGAGGGCTGAAAATTTGAGACAAACAACAAAGGGGCAATAAATAGAACGATTTTAATTTGTTATATATGAAATTCGCTCTGAAAGTAAAATCTAGATAAAAAGAAAATTTTTAGCTGATTGATGTATGAATTAAATGTAAATAGCAGCGCGCGGGAAGACAGTTGAGTCACATATTTAGTCCTAGTTCTGTCTTCAATGGACTTTGCAAAATAAAAAATATTGAGAGGTCGAATTCTACTTTTGTCAAAGGAACTGGATAAAATTTAAGTTTAACAAAACCAATATAACTCAAGCAAACTAGTTAAATCAAATCATAGTTATATACATATATAAGGTACATGACAAAGTCCTCCTATATGAACAACGTACAATAAATTATTTCTCCTGATAACCTCGATGAAAGCTCATTTGAGATCGATGTCATTGGAAAATAGAGCCTATCTAATTTTACGATTCAAGCTTGAACACTCAATGCTCAATGTGCATGCATCCGTGACTGGTGTTCGTCTACTAATGAATGTCACAGCAGGAGAATTAAAAAAAATATTCACCAATAGAGGTGGTCTAATTGCGTAATCAAGGGATATTGTAACTTCAAGAGTACATAATGCTTGTTTGAGGAAATGACATTAGGAATCAAGTAAGAGATCAACATGCCTTTTGGAGAAATATACTCTATATTTGAGATGTCAACGAACTTTCGATGAATGATCCAAAAAAAAAAAACGAACAGGAACTTTGGATAATACTAAAATGAGGTGGGTTGTGATAATTTGACCCAAATTGCCCAATAGAGTCGTAGTCACAGTCCTCAACCACTCATAAATTGATCATACAAATAAAATTTGACACAATTATCATAATTGATTCTGCCTACGCGATCAATAATATATTAATCGATTTCTTAGTCTGGTGGATTTAACTGTACTGGATCCTTGAATACCACATATTAAAGTAAAAGGGAAAGTCTACAATACATACCCTTTACCATATGCACCTATTTTATGGTTCATTCATAACATTTTAGCATATTTCGTAATTTTTGTTCTAGAATTCATAACTTTTTAGCAATATGATTCGTAACATTTTCATTATGATTCAAAACATTTTAGTGTATCTCGTAACCTTTATACGATTTGTAACTTTTTAGCAATACGATTCGTAACATTTTCTCTATAATTCATAACATTTTAGGGGATACATATAAGACACACCTAAATAAAAGGTGTATATTGTAGTCTATCCCTAAGTAAAAACAACTTAGTTTTACTTCTCCACTATACAAATGCGAGAATATGTCTAACTCCGTAGCTTCAAATTCCGTGAATTGGCTCTCGATAATAATTTATTGTGGAATTTATCACAAACTTCACAACAAATGATTCGGAAACCGATCTTTCTGGTGTGCAAAGGAATAGGCGCCTACTTTTGGATGTTAAACCAATTTTCTGTTATATTATCTCCAATTGTAACTGCGCTTAACATTACTATATCTCTTCCTCGCCGTAAATTGTTAGAGCAACTCCAATGGGGATGTATTTTAGAAGGGGATGGATAGTTATTTTAGATGTAAAAAGTGGTTAAAAGTTAGTCGAATGTAAAACAGAACCCATTCCTATCCAATGGTGAGATGTAAAAAAATGATGGATAATTAACTAACTTTTCCTCCTCCTTAATTTTCCTCAACTTTCTTAACCCTAATTCAAGTACTACTTCCGTTGAAAAATAATTTTGTTATCCGATAATCGAGAACTTAAAAAAAAATTATTCCGAAAAAAAAAATACTTCCGTCCCTTTTTTTTTTACTTCTTATCCACTTCAATTACACCATTTACTTCATCAATTTACTCCTATCAATTCTCAACCACATCATTTACTTGATCCATTTACTCCCCACTCTCAACTACACTATTTATTTCAATCATCTACTCTCAACTACACCATTTACTATAGTCATTTACTCATGTCCACTCTCAACTACATCATTTACTCTCATCAACTCTCAACTACACCATTTACTTCAGTCATTTACTCTTGACTACACCATTTAGTTACCATCTATATATATTATCCTCCCCATTATTCATTCTCACACTCATATCTATATACAGTCTCCTCTTTCCAAAAAAATCATCATGAGCAATTTAACCCAAAGAGTATTACTGAAAGAATTTGATGGATCTTCCTCCGATGATGATGAGATTGCAATGGCGCAATTGATCATGGTCAGGCAATACCGAAAATTTCAAAGAAGGCTCCAACAATGAGGTCATGTTGGTTCTACAAGCATGATCGAGCTTGGATCCCCCGTGATAGAGTTGCTGCCGACTAACGACTCAATGTTGATTACTTTTGTGAGTATCCGCTCTACGACGAAAAGTTGTTTCAACAACATTTTTGAATGAGTCGACCCTTATTTCACAAGATCTTGGGTAAACTCCAACAACATGACGTGACATTCGTCCAAAGGAATGATGCGACGGGAGCTGCAGGTCTTTCTGGTCCCCAAAGATGATAGCAGCTCTGAGAATGATGGCATACGGGATGCTGGCTGATAGTCTTGATGAGTATCTCAAGAATGGGGAAAGTACAGTAGTTGACTCTCTTCAAAGCTTCTGTAGAGGTGTTATCTCCATTTTTTAAGCAGAATATCTGAGAAAATCAAATGAAGCAGATACTGCAAGGCTCTTACATGTGGGCAATCAACGTGGTTTTCCTAGAATGCTAGGCAGCTTGGATTGTATGGACTGGCAGTGGGACAAATGTCCAACTGCTTACCATGGCTTCTTCAGCGGCCGTAGCGGAAAACCCACTATCGTACTTGAAGCAGTTGCATCGTATGATTTATGGATTTGGTATGCCTGGGTCATTCAACGATATCAATGTGCTTGATCAATCTCATCTCTTTGATGATCTCAGTACCGGTCGTGCCCCTCTAACCCATTTTGTTGTTAACGGGAGTCAGTACAACATGGGGTACTACCTTGTGATGGTATCTATCCAAAATGGGCGACTCTCGTCCAAACCATTTCTCAACGACAAGGAAGAAAGAAGCAACACTTTGCGAGGATACAGGAGGCATGTCGCAAGGATGTTGAAAGGGCATTTGGCGTACTCCAAGCATGCTGGGCAATTGTGAGAGGACCGGTGCGATTTTGGAATGAGGAGGATCTATGCTACATCGTGAACACATGTGTCATTTTGCATAACATGATAATTGAAGAACTTGATCACGATGCTAGTAATGAAATTACTAAACTTCTTTCTTCCAACCAAATTCAAGTATCGAAAGATGTCACACCTGCATTGGTTGATTTCCTTAAAAATAACCGCATGATTCGATCAAATGAGGCACATCATTTGCTCCACAATGATCTTGTTGAACACCTATGGGCCCGTAATGGAGATGAAAAATGAGGTTCCCGTGTCTTCAACTTCATTTTCGAGTCTTGTATTTCATTTTCAAGTCTTGTGCTTCATTTTGGAGTCTTATGCTTCATTTTGGAGTCTTGTACTTCATTAGCTAAATAAAATGCATTTTATCATCAAATAGTACAAACGATTACATCAAAGTTAAGATTATTACATAATTGCTAAAGACTATTACATATGACAATAAAAATTATTACAATCAATAATTGGGAAAAACAGGAAAATAACCGTTCAAACTTGAGCTAGCCGTCCATTTAGCCAAGATTTCACCCTTGCGATACTGGTAATAACCCTTCATTTGGGGGTCTTGAACCAAATCCAAGTCCATTTGCATAATCCTATCTTCCATCTCTTTTTCCAAATATTAGAGGAAGCTCTCGGCTCCTTGGCGGCCAATTTTTTCTACTTGAGGCTGGTCCACGCTTGGCAACGAAACCTCGAACAAATTAGGTGGAGGCAAGGCGAGGCCTCGCCTCGTGAGGGTTTTGAATTAGGGCGAAAATATCTACACCCACCTCAACATCCCGAAGAAGGGACTTGTATACGAGCACTCTCTCTTTCCTTCGCTTCTCTCTCCTCTCCAGCAGAAATTGCTCCCTGAGAACCTCGGCCGTTCAGCAATTTTCTCCTCTGAATCTGCGTCGCATTCTCATTTCATCACACACAGAGAAATTAGTAGGAATAAGAGGTTAAGACCCAGTTATGCTTTCTTTCTAAACCTTCTTTTTCAAAAAGAAGTTAATTTCAAGTTCAAATATAATAAAAATGAAAAATAATTTTGCACTGTTTAAAAGATCTCAATGAGATTTATCAAATAAGATTCATATTGATAGGTAAATTATTTACATAAATACATGATTTTTGAGCTTGAAATTACATTCATTTTCTAAAATTTCCTTTTCTTATAAAGCGGAACAACCCCTAAGTTGAAGAACAAATTTTGAAGATGAAGATGAAGAGGAGGAGGAGGAGTACTTCGCGAGATTGTGAGGGTTTTTTTGAGGAACATCTCTCTCTACCTTGCAGTATGGAGTATTTTATACAGGTTAAAAGACAAGGGCGGCTCATGATCCGGCTCGGGATCGGATTACCCGATCCTATTCCTAACGGGAAATGATAATATCTAAACTGTTTTTATTTGTGCCAAAATTAGAATGCATAAAAGCCTTGTACCTTCTGCAATGTATAACGCTTTTATGCACTCCAAATTTGACACAAACAAAAATATTTTTGGCATTAGCATAATAAGGGATGAGGGTTTTTGAATCTTATGTCTACATAAATCCAAGGGCCCAAAATTACCCTCATAATCCTACGGCTAAATTGAGTTTTGTGGTTTTCTAATTCCTACAATCTCTCTCTCTCTCTCTCTCTCTCTCTCTCTCTCTCTCTCTC
>BPLS01027717.1:46649-60227 GCA_019656275.1 Rhododendron kiyosumense
GTCTCTCTCTCTCTCTCTCTCTCTCTCTCTCTCTCTCTCTCTCTCTCTCTCTCTCTACGTGTGTGTCTGCGTAGCTTAGAGATACAACATTCAAACACCTCTTCGCACCATTGACGACCTCTGCCCCTGAAGTTCTTCCATTAGCAGCCCCTCTAAGGGTTTCACATTCCTTAATTTTTTTTATAGCCCCAATTGGATTATCTGAAGTCACTATATCTTCTAATTTTAGATAAAGTTGATCTAGGGATGGGAAATCATATTATTAGTAGAAGTTTGATTGTGAGTGAAAAACGTCAGAGTATTTGGAACTTATGGAATTGTTGTGTTAGCTAATAAAATGGGAAAAAGGGAAACATACCTTCTTATTTTTTATGTAATACAAAACTTTAAAAATTTTATATTGCATTCAAAGTTTTTGTAAGAATGCCTAAATAGAATAAAAAATATGCGACCACCTTTCGTTTACTCTCCTTTCAGTCATTCATCTAATAGCTGAACCTAATTTGGCTCATCCTCTCAACATTCAAAGCTATTTCATCCTAACGACAGTAAATTCTTAGGGGTTTTTTTAACCACCTAAAATATGGGGGTTTGACCTTAGGTTTTTTTATACCCCATTAGTAGTTGTTTATTTTTTCGGGTTTGAAAATTTTTCAGGCATTCGGAACTCTATGAATTTTATATTGCATTCAAGGTGTTTGTAAGAATGCCTAGATGATATAAAGAAACATACATTTACCTTTTGCTTACTATCCTTTTGGCCATTCACCTAACAGCTGGGCCTACTTTAGCTCGTCATTTCAACATTTAATTTCTCGCACTTTCTGCTCATATTTTTTGCAAAAAAAAAAAAAAAAGGGGTAAGGTAGATCAAATACGTGTGACTGCACATTTTTTTAACCCCCCAAAAAATAAAAAATAATAGTAGATAGAGTGATACTCTTTAGATATGCATGTCCTTTACGTGGTTCTTTTTTTTTGCTTCACAATTTTTTTTCATGTGTAGTATCAGTTGAGTGGAGTCTTCGCTATCTTTGTTGCTTTTGGTTTTGACAATATTCAAGCCGTGCCTAAAGGCATGGGTAAACCCTAGTATATATAATAAGAGAGGTCTGGGTTTGAATCCAAAAGACAACCAACGCTCAGATTTGTCTCCTGCGTAAATCTACACTCTCCATTCTACAATGCAATTTTTGTAAATGCTTAACATTTTTTGAGCATTTTCTAATCACACATTCCCCGTTCAATATGGAAATCCGATTTTTGTTTTCCAAAATCCAAAGATTCCAAACCCTCCCCCCACCCACCCACCCCCCCTCTCTCCCTCTCCAAATACGGAGACGAACAGCACTGTCGCCGCTCTCCCCTCTCTCTTCTATTTTATTTCGTTTTTGTTTCTCTCTCTCTCCCTCTCTCTCTATCTCCGCATCTTCTCTACAAGCCTCATCAACTCCTCCAGCAATATAATCATCGAGTGTTCAAAGTCTTTCAGACAAACAAAAAAGCCGATCGCAAATTTGAAAATGGTAGTATCAAATTTCTCCCCCCTCTCTCTTTTATTTCATTTCTTTTTTGTTTCTGTTTTCTAATTTTTGCATTCTGTGTTTTCCATTTGGAACTGAAAAACAGGGTCAATAGATTAGTGAAACCCATATAGAGCCTGGTCCCCGATGAGTGGCACCCAACCTAGCCATCTTCATGCTCGCGATCGGCCTCATCATCACCACTTCTTTCTTCATGTAAGCCATCTCAATCCTAGCTATTTCACAAAGACTGATAAAGAACTTGAAGTTATGTTTGGGTATTGGCCAAACTAAAGAATTAAAGAGCAATTGCCATCCTCTCACCGATTGAATTATGGATTGTGGTTGTCGATCATGAAATAAGTGTCAAAGGTGAAATTTAGAAACTGTTTTTCATATGTGGGAGTTTTTCTACATCAATTTCCAAATTAGCATATGGGTTTACCGGAAAAATTAGGTACATATATGTGTCTGAGCTTTTTTTTGTTTTGTTTGTAAGAGTTCTGTCAATGAACTGTTTGGTAAACTGTGGCAAGCTAGAGTTGCATCGTGACTAGATGTGTAATCATGTCCCATTTGGGGTATTTGACAGATTCGTGAGAAATAGAATGGAGTTATTTTATTTTTTGTATTTCATAGGAATTTTTTTAGTAGTTTAGAAGTTCCTAATCCGGACCGGATGATATTGCTACCCTAACTGCTTCTTATCCGTGCTTATCAAGATTGCTCTTTCATATTTTTTGGCAGGTAGTGCATATGCTTTGGTAATTGTTTTTCGCATAGTTGGATTCATTGGGTATGGATTGATATATTGAATGTGAGTCCAATATTTATTTATATGTGCTTATCGTTCAAATATGTGATTTTCTGAACAGTATAACCCACCACACACAGAGAGCATGGCGATTACTCCTGAACTTCTTACTCGTCTCTTCGGGATTTTCTTCAATGGAGAAGGCTCCGACCCCGGTCAATCTACATTCATCTCACCAAGAGGATGCCGAATTACTTCTGTATTCGGGTCCTGAACCTTATGAAATAAGAGAAGATGAGAAGATCGCCATTTGCGTTCTGCAGCATATGCTAGTCAGTGACGGAGGAGAGTTGTTTTCAAGATTCAATTCAAGAACGGTTATGGAGTTAAAGAGGGAACTACTTGGGTGGTTGAGACATCTTCAAGACGGACGTGTGGCTGGCATCTTGTGTGAGATTGTATCCGTCTTGGCAGCTCAAATGTTGCCTGTGGGAAAGTGGCCAGAATTGGAGGGCTTCTAGACGCGTTACATTAAAAAACAGAGCATGTTGCCTTGGACTCAACACTACTCAACCTCTCGGATGAATTATCCCAGCATGTTCCCACATCATACCTAGGCCGTCCCCAAGAATATTGGGGATGCGCTCCCCGAGAAAGCTTATTGCATGCAATAACCTTTTCTAATGTGTTAATCAACACCTATTCCGATGAGGCTCGCCGGCAGGCGACACGGGTGTCCGTTGTCATCCTGCGACGCTGCCCCAGAGATAATGGTTTGTTGGTCCACCTCTTCTGCCGTGTCTTCAATTTTATTTTTGAGTCCCTTGCATCGAACAAAACCTTTGGCTGACAGTTGATCGAAGAGTTGCAATCCTTTGCGATGGCTCCAGAATGGCTTCGGGATGCTGTAGTGGACGACTTCTCCAAGTATATGCTGAAGATAATCCGAAGCCCCCCTTTTCCCTGAAGACCATTGATTCGGCCAAGACGGCCCTGATCTCCTGGTAGCCGAACTGAACCCCAATTCATCTTCACGGATTCATAAATTAGTTGATAGCTCCAAGATCCCTTCTCCGTTGCACTCTGCATGTGCTAGTAATTAATGAGGTATTTCCAACCGCAATAGATATTATTTTAGTTTTTTAACTTCTTGTTTCCATTGGATTTTCATAAAAAAGATATTAATGTGTTTGTTTAGGCCATGATCATTGGTGATATGGAATGTAATAATAGATTGGGGAAAAAGTAGTGTCCCTCGTATGTTCTCTCTCCTTTTGTGGTGTCTACGTGAGACTATGTAATAACAGATTGGGGAAAAAGTTGTTTTTGCATATTGATGTCAATGTAACTATTTGCGATTTACGGGTTAATTCTCAGCTTTTCTGGATCAATTGGATATCATTGCAGGTGGAGTGTGCAAGAATGCTTCTCAAGGCTGGAACAATGGTTGATGCTTTGGATGTGGATAAAAATACTGTTCCAAGGGCGGAACCAAGAATTGATTCTACCCCGGGCTAACCCAAAATCAGTGTTTTAAATTATATAGATCGTATTGGAATACGTATCACACATCTTAAGATATATTTGTTGGAAGAGTAGAAATTTCTATTGTTCAGTTCAACAAGATTTTTGGAAAAGAGAGAATACTAAAGACTAGAGTAGGGAATTAGACAGTTGAACAAAATAACTAGAACTCATCCCTATTTATACTACTCTATGGAAGACTCTAGTACAAAGATATTTTCATACATGATAAACTTTAAGGTAATTGTAGAATTACACATGTGATTAATTCTCACAAAAATTTATAGATATTTCACAAGGATATTCTAGAGTTTCTAAAGCTAGATATTTTAGAGTTTCTAAAAACTAGATACCATTTATATCTTCTTCAATAATATCTTCTATCTTTGGGTTTTGTCGATTAGACTTGTTTGGACTTAACTTTCAAATACTAAACTTAGTTTATGCTTCAACAACATTAATATCATAATTAATAGACAATTAAAAAGTAGATATACCTAATACCACCAACAAATTATGCTTACATTTAAAAAAAATAAAGATGCAAAAAATCAAGTCTCTCAATTGGGACCTATTACATTAAGGTTTTCTGTACCCTTTGTTAGGTAAAGAAAAGTCAAGCAAAATACAATCAAAGTATGGTTTTTTCTTCTATACAAGCCATTCATTGAGGTTGAATATCTATCAAATGGTTTGAATGATTACATAATTAGATCAAATGACTTAGATTAATGCATTCGGGATTCCGCTTCTTGAAATAAGGTTCAACTTTTTCCAAATAAAAAATCACACGATATGTAGCAAATTAGGATACGCGGTCATATAGTGTAATTTATATACAAAAAGGATACAAGGTGGATACATATCGTTCTCCGAATGAGACGATACAAATCGTAGGTATGTATCATGTATTGTAGATATTTAACAACTATAGGCAAAATAGTGTATATAATATGCAATTTCTAATAAATAACATTTGTAATCCAATCCATGCACCACACGTATGGCTAGTATCATCATACCATTGACCTCGCATATTGTGAATGTTGATATTATAACCAGTGTGAACATTGGATATCTATTTCTTAGGAGTTAATAAAGTGGTGTCTTTAAATGCACAATATGAAAAAATCGCTCCCATAAAAATTCTTGGACATCAACAAATCTCAAAAAATGCTTCAAATTTTTTTGTTGTTATTATATTATAATTTTTTTTTTGATCCGATATTATATTATAATTTAAACCTAAAAAATAAGATTGTACGTACCAAAAATTAAAAATTTAAGCTCACCATCCAGTATTTTGCAAGATTGCATCAACTAAATCAGTAAAAATCTAAGCACATCGGCCAGTGCTCTGCATGTAGCAATATAAGAGCAAATTTAAGCATATCAGCCAGTGCTTTGCATAATAAAGGAATACTTACGGATCTGAAGTCTCGCAATTCGATGTACTTGAATAGTATTTCTGCTCAAACGTAAAAATAAATAAACTAGATGAGAGATTAAAGAAATTCTAGTTTTCCTCATCAATGAGAGATTCAAGGATTTTAATAGTAGCATGTTTACCTTGTTGGAGACTAGAATAATGATCCAGCTTTATTAAGAGTGATGGACTCTAAGATTGCAAAATGAAAGCCCAATTTTGTAGTTTAACATAAACCTTAGATGTCAGTCCTTCGCTCGATTTGGAAGATGTTAGCTTAATGAATCCATTTTGATCGACATCTTGACCAACGGGTAACTTGAAGTCGCTTTTTAGGGTTTTTCTTGTGGCATTAGAATCAAAAAATTGAGCACCATGAGGTTTTAATATGAAATTCCTTGAGTCAATTTAACTGGGTTTTCAACTTTGAACAATCAACTAGAACCTTTGCCCTTGACTAGTAGAAAGGGAGAGTACGGGAGAAAAAGTCCGTAGAAAGAAAGAATGTAGGAAAGAGAGAGAGAAAATAGGTTGGGCTAAAAAAAATGAATTGAGCAAAACTTGTACATATAGTTTTTTTTTTTTTTTTCCTCAAAGTGAGCTAGGCTATAGCCCACCTTAGCCCTGAAGTACTTCGGCCCTTGTACTGCACTTCACTGTGCAGCTCAATATGGCAGCAAGGGGTGTGTAGCCCTTTTTCTAGAACATGGTGTGGCTATGTAAGTCAAACCTCTGATCTGGTCGATGTTTCCTACTGTCATACCTTGATTTTTGGTTATGCTTTGATTGGTTTTTGGTTATACCTTGGTTATGCCATGTTATGGTTCTATTATACTTGTAATGATTTTTGTTATGCTTGCAAGGGTTCTATTATGCCAAAAATTACGGTGTCTGTAGAGACCCGTATTTATTTTAATAATTTTAATGCGAGATTATACTATGAAATGTGAAATATGAGGTAGATATGAGTTGGGTCAATGTGAGATGACTTGTAAGTTGTGGGAGTTGACGTAACACAATTAGTTATGGATTTTAGAATACTGGCTGTTTGCTGGATGTGCGAATCTGTGCGTGGCTGTCTTCTTTTAACGTTCTGGGCATGATGAACAATTTGGGTGACTCTGGGTCTTTTACAGGAGCTGCATATTTAAGTTAAGAAGAGATTGGCGTTGGAATCAAGTAATTTGGTTAAGTATACAATTTTTGGTGAATTTCTAAAGTAGGGTTGGTTGACTGGTGCGAAAATGATTGCGAATCGGTTTTTCTTTTGATTGTTGGGTTAACCTCCTCTTGTTTCTGAACCTGAAATTTTTACTGAGTTTAGGGCTTGTGGTGGTTCAACTTTTGGCGTTGGTTTCAATGTTTTTGGGTTTAAGATGGAAGAGTTATGATTTTTCAATCAATTTTTACTTATTCCCGCGTAGAATCTGACAGCACCAGCGGACTTTGGTAAAATGGCCATAACTCCTGGCTCGGGACTCGAAATGACGCACCGTTTGTTTTGTTAGAAACTAGACACATAGAGCTTTCCAACAATACATCCCATGCATCATGGGTATGTCCAAGCGAAAATAGATTTGCATCCAAAGTTGACCCAAATTCTGCCTTTGTACCATTTTCATGGTTACGTTGAGCCGTAATCGCAAGGCCGTAGTAAGGTTACCCGAACTCCGTTTCTTTTTGATGTATGACCTTTGGATCGAAGAAGAAGAAGCCTACTTCTCAATGGTTTAAATGTCGTTCTTAAACTTATGTTATTTGATCGGATATAGTCAGAACTTGAAGTATGAATGATTAATTATAGGGATATGAGAACTAGTGAGCATAAGGGTTAAAATATTTGTAAACGATTGGAATAGAAAATGGATTAGATGGATGATATGATTGATGATAAATTAAGTTGTAGAATGTTTGACGCGACGTGTAAATTATTTGATGTCTTTCCATGAGATTGAGTATTTGGGCTTGCAGTGGGTTAAAAACAGGATTTGGTGAATCATTTGGCATGAGTGCATGGTTGTCAAACATTGAGGGGTACTACATAGATGTGGATCTTTATAGGTATTTGCAAATTAGACTCTGAATGAAAGGATTCTAGTGGACACACGGGGGTCCTAAAAGCCCGGAATTTAATGAAAGGACTTTAGTGGACGCACGGGGGTCCGAAAAGCCCGGAATTGAGTGAAAGGATTTTGGTGGACACACGGGGGTCCTAAAAGCCCGGAATTTAATGAAAGGATTTTAGTGGACGCACGGGGGTCCGAAAAGCCTGGAATTGAATGAAATGATTTTAGTGGACGCACGGGGGTCCGAAAAGCCCGGAATTGAATGAAAGGATTCTAGTGGACGCACGGGGGTCCTAAAAGCCCGGAGTTTAATGAAAGGATTTTAGTGGACGCACGGGGGTCCGAAAAGCCCGGAATTGAATGAAAGGATTTTAGTGGACGCACGGGGGTCCCAAAAGCCCGGAATTTAATGAAAGGACTTTAGTGGACGCACGGGGGTCCTAAAAGCCCGGAATTGAATGAAAACATGCTTATAAGATTTAAAGCACAGAAAATGAATGAATGAGATTAAGCACATGACATAAGTGATTGGGAATTGGTCGTTTATTTGTTACGTTATGCTATGAATCCTTCTGCATCAAGATGTTAAGTTTTAATGTGTATGGCAATTTGCAAATTCCTATCTAAAGGCAAGTTATGGTTCTACTTTGGTGGTATGTTTCTAATGGTTGGGTTATTGGTGTTTTCAAAAAGAAAAAGAAAAGAAAGGGAAATTGGTTTTGAAAATCGATAATGTGAATTTGAGACAACGTGGAATATGCGTATGAGAAACACAGAACTTGAACTTGAGTTGTCACCTAATTGGATCGTCTAGTATGTCAATACGTGTTTTATATTTCTTCTTTTAGGCCTCCAAATCATTGTACTTGTTCTCCTGATATGCGGTGGGCAACTTATTCTGTGTTAGTATATATTTGGTACCTTGTGGTGTGATGCATTGTGGGAGTTACATATAGGGTATTTGCACGTTAGACTTATAAAGGAAATCTTAAGGAGAAGGGTTTTTGGCTCGAAGTTAACTTGAGAATTGGAATTTGATTTGGGGTTTGTGGGTGAGTCTCCTTATATATTGTCGAGGTATGGTATTTTGAATTCCACTTTTTGACAAAACAAATATGCTTTTGGAAAATGTTTTTCCTTGGAATCTGTCTTCACTTCTGCATATAATTTAGGTATGGATATCTCTACGAGCTAGTGTAGCTCACCCTATCCTTTCAGGTACTCGCCATGGCACTTAGCTTGGATTGCGTGGAGTGCACATTGAGACGTCCCTTGAGAGCTTCATTGGAATCATTAAGGAGGTGTTTATCATCTAGTCTAATTCATGTTGTGTACTTTACTCATAATCGAAGGTTGTATCTTTTGGTTAGAACATATGTAAAGTTATGTCCAAACTCCTCTCCTTGATTACTATGAAACCCTTTTAATTGTAAATGTTTGGGAGACTTTTTGTAAGGGAAAAAAAAAATTTAGAGAGAAGAAGCAACGACTTGATTTGCTATTTGGATTAAATATAGTTGAGAGGAAGACTTTTGTTTGTAGAAAATATATTATTATTTTAGTTGAAAATCGAGGGCGTGACAACTTGGTATCAAAGCATAGGTTTAGAATACCTCGGGACCGTGGGGAGACGCTTAGTCTTATGAGTCTAGCGGTTGCATCGGGGCATTAATTGTGTGTACGTAAATAGCTTACACCGATCTACGTGGCATCTTAATTGCATCTCTGTAGCGTCATATGGTGTTATTGACCTTTAGTGGAGAAAATTGGAGGTTTGACCTCGTAAGTGAAGTTGTGGTTGATTAGTTCTTTTACTTAACTCTTGTGGCGACTGAAAAATTCTGTGTTTTGCAAATTTGTGTAATTGGAGAACGCTGCATATTAATGTAGTTGAGGTGATGTGGTTATGTCTTGTGGTTGTGGTGTATTGATCACTATTCTGGGTGATTCTTTGTGTGTATGATATTTTACGCTATTGTATTTGGTGCCTGTTTTGTGCTATGTTAAATGGTAAACTTGAACGTAAGTGCATCTCATGTGTTTATGTTAACTGATATATAGATTGTTAAGGGTGACCGTATCTAGCATATGTGAATTTTTTTTTTCTAAGATTTTGAGGATCTACTTCGGGATATTCAGTTGAGGTGCGGCTGGCCACCGCGACTTCGAGATTGAATATCCAGAATAGACACCTGTAAAAAAAAAAAAAAAAGAAAGAAAGAAAGAAAGGGGGTTATCAACTTGGACCTTGTCTTATATGGTGTACTAATAAGGAAGATAATATTTAATTCTTTTAACCATAAAGAAATAAGTCCAAATGCAAAATTTTCTCTATGGGTGAGCTTATCAATTTGTTTGAAAGGGGTTATGAAGAATATACATGTCTTGTTGTGTTTGATGTGAACTTGTGTTTTTGCATCCGATAGATAATTGAGAACTGTGAAGTGAAATGGTTAAATCCTTTTGGAATTGCAATGTTTTCTATTACCTTCATGATGATAGGTTGGTATGTGTGTATTTGACATTAAGTGATGTTAGAATATGACTTGATGAAGTTGTTTAATTAACAAGAACTAGTGTAAAATTGTGGTTGAATTTAGTTTCTTGATTCTATTCCGAGGAAAATGTTGAAAGGAAATGTTAAGTCTTGAGTAACGATCTAATGATGAACTTAAGGTTAAGCCTTGGATGGAACACTTGAATATGTAGAAACTTGACGGGGTTGTTTTGAGGCAAATATTTTGAGTTGCAATGGAAAAGAAAAGAGGAATTTGTGTGAAAAAAAAAAAAAAGTATTCAGACTTATCTTATTTGTGTTTTCTTGACTGTCTATTACATATCTAAGTTGTTGCATGACTGTGGCTGAGACATTAGTGTACGGAGTTTGAAGTGATTTGTGGGTAGTGGACTAAATGATAATAAGCAGACACATGGTTAGAAACTTAGAATTATTTCTTGTAGATTGAACTCGACGCAAAAAGGAAGATGGAGATGGTAGCATTCAGGAAGAATTGTTTGGCATGCTTAGTGAGTCATGTTTGTTTGATTGGAATTGGGATTGTTAGCATTGTGTCGTAAAATGGACAGGTCTAGAGCTAGAGTTGGTGCATCCTTTTGAGGAGAAATTGGTGCGTGTCCTAGATCTTCATGATCATTTATTGAGGGGTAATGCGATATCTGTAGTGAGAGTTTTGTATAGTAGTTTGGGTAAAGATGAATCGACATGGGAAATGAGAGACAAGGTTAGAAAGGAATCCTTATTTATCTTCGGTATAATGAACGTAAGTTTCTCAAGTTAAGATTTCGTGTTTGTTGAATGGTTGCATAACTTCAATCACAAGTGGTTTTGCATGTGTCCATTGAGGCAGAACGTGATAGACTGTGGTTTATCAAATTTCGAGGACGAAATTTCTTTAAGGAGGGTAGAATGTAGAGACCCGTATTTATTTTAATAATTTTAATGCGAGATTATACTATGAAATGTGAAATATGAGGTAAATATGAGTTGGGTCAATGTGAGATGACTTGTAAGTTGTGGGAGTTGACGTAACACAATTAGTTATGGATTTTAGAATACTGGCTGTTTGCTGGATGTGCGAATCTGTGCGTGGCTGTCTTCTTTTAACGTTCTGGGCATGATGAACAATTTGGGTGACTCTGGGTCTTTTACAGGAGCTGCATATTTAAGTTAAGAAGAGATTGGCGTTGGAATCAAGTAATTTGGTTAAGTATACAATTTTTGGTGAATTTCTAAAGTAGGGTTGGTTGACTGGTGCGAAAATGATTGCGAATCGGTTTTTCTTTTGATTGTTGGGTTAACCTCCTCTCGTTTCTGAACCTGAAATTTTTACTGAGTTTAGGGCTTGTGGTGGTTCAACTTTTGGCGTTGGTTTCAATGTTTTTGGGTTTAAGATGGAAGAGTAATGATTTTTCAATCAATTTTTACTTATTCCCGCGTAGAATCTGACAGCACCGGCGGACTTTGGTAAAATGGCCATAACTCCTGGCTCGGGACTCGAAATGACGCACCGTTTGTTTTGTTAGAAACTAGACACATAGAGCTTTCCAACAATACATCCCATGCATCATGGGTATGTCCGAGCGAAAATAGATTTGCATCCAAAGTTGACCCAAATTCTGCCTTTGTACCATTTTCATGGTTACGTTGAGCCGTAATCGCAAGGCCGTAGTAAGGTTACCCGAACTCCGTTTCTTTTTTATGTATGACCTTTGGATCGAAGAAGAAGAAGCCTACTTCTCAATGGTTTAAATGTCGTTCTTAAACTTATGTTATTTGATCGGATATAGTCAGAACTTGAAGTATGAATGATTAATTATAGGGATATGAGAACTAGTGAGCATAAGGGTTAAAATATTTGTAAACGATTGGAATAGAAAATGGATTAGATGGATGATATGATTGATGATAAATTAAGTTGTAGAATGTTTGACGCGACGTGTAAATTATTTGATGTCTTTCCATGAGATTGAGTATTTGGGCTTGCAGTGGGTTAAAAACAGGATTTGGTGAATCATTTGGCATGAGTGCATGGTTGTCAAACATTGAGGGGTACTACATAGATGTGGATCTTTATAGGTATTTGCAAATTAGACTCTGAATGAAAGGATTCTAGTGGACACACGGGGGTCCTAAAAGCCCGGAATTTAATGAAAGGACTTTAGTGGACGCACGGGGGTCCGAAAAGCCCGGAATTGAGTGAAAGGATTTTGGTGGACACACGGGGGTCCTAAAAGCCCGGAATTTAATGAAAGGATTTTAGTGGACGCACGGGGGTCCGAAAAGCCCAGAATTGAATGAAATAATTTTGGTGGACGCACGGGGGTCCTAAAAGCCCGGAATTTAATGAAAGAGTTTTAGTGGACGCACGGGGGTCCGAAAAGCCCGGAGTTGAATGAAATGATTTTGGTGGACGCACGGGGGTCCTAAAACCCGGAATTTAATGAAAGAGTTGTAGTGGACGCACGGGGGTCCGAAAAGCCTGGAATTGAATGAAATGATTTTAGTGGACGCACGGGGGTCCGAAAAGCCCGGAATTGAATGAAAGGATTCAAGTGGACGCATGGGGGTCCTAAAAGCCCGGAGTTTAATGAAAGGATTTTAGTGGACGCACGGGGGTCCGAAAAGCCCGGAATTGAATGAAAGGATTTTAGTGGACGCACGGGGGTCCCAAAAGCCCGGAATTTAATGAAAGGACTTTAGTGGACGCACGGGGGTCCTAAAAGCCCGGAATTGAATGAAAACATGCTTATAAGATTTAAAGCACAGAAAATGAATGAATGAGATTAAGCACATGACATAAGTGATTGGGAATTGGTCGTTTATTTGTTACGTTATGCTATGAATCCTTCTGCATCAAGATGTTAAGTTTTAATGTGTATGGCAATTTGCAAATTCCTATCTAAAGGCAAGTTATGGTTCTACTTTGGTGGTATGTTTCTAATGGTTGGGTTATTGGTGTTTTCAAAAAGAAAAAGAAAAGAAAGGGAAATTGGTTTTGAAAATCGATAATGTGAATTTGAGACAACGTGGAATATGCGTATGAGAAACACAGAACTTGAACTTGAGTTGTCACCTTGGATCGTCTAGTATGTCAATACGTGTTTTATATTTCTTCTTTTAGGCCTCCAAATCATTGTACTTGTTCTCCTGATATGCGGTGGGCAACTTATTCTGTGTTAGTATATATTTGGTACCTTGTGGTGTGATGCATTGTGGGAGTTACATATAGGGTATTTGCACGTTAGACTTATAAAGGAAATCTTAAGGAGAAGGGTTTTTGGCTCGAAGTTAACTTGAGAATTGGAATTTGATTTGGGGTTTGTGGGTGAGTCTCCTTATATATTGTCGAGGTATGGTATTTTGAATTCCACTTTTTGACAAAACAAATATGCTTTTGGAAAATGTTTTTCCTTGGAATCTGTCTTCACTTCTGCATATAATTTAGGTATGGATATCTCTACGAGCTAGTGTAGCTCACCCTATCCTTTCAGGTACTCGCCATGGCACTTAGCTTGGATTGCGTGGAGTGCACATTGAGACGTCCCTTGAGAGCTTCATTGGAATCATTAAGGAGGTGTTTATCATCTGGTCTAATTCATGTTGTGTACTTTACTCATAATTGAAGGTTGTATCTTTTGGTTAGAACATATGTAAAGTTATGTCCAAACTCCTCTCCTTGATTACTATGAAACCCTTTTAATTGTAAATGTTTGGGAAACTTTTTGTAAGGAAAAAAAAAATTTAGAGAGAAGAAGCAGCGACTT
>BPLS01027717.1:65659-109136 GCA_019656275.1 Rhododendron kiyosumense
GCTTCTTTTCATCATGCCATTTGAAATTTAAAAATCCTTTGAGGGTTTTTTCCTTCCTTTAATCTCTATTTTTTTGACATATATGTTGAAAAAAGAGTTTGATGTCAAATTGAAGATGTTAAAATTCAACATAAGCCTTAAAAAAATAATTTTGCTATCAGTAACAAAGTTGTCAAATCCGTTCTGTACCGGCCGGTACGTACCGTACCGGTATGTAAACGGAACGCAAAGAGTCATGTTCCGTTCCGGTTGAAATACCGGCCTGTTCTGGCCAATACCGGGTGTACCGGACAATACCGGTCTGTTCCGGCCATTTTCCAGTGTTCCGGCCGGTACAAAATTACCCCCTCTCTCTCTTTTTTTTTACATTTTATTTATGTTTATACTTAAAATACGGTAGATATATACTCCCTCTGTCCCATTTTTATAGTCCATTTTCGTTTTTCGTGTCATTCTTTCAACGCTTATATCTTCCAATATGAATCTCCAAAAATATGCAATATGGATCTTGTTTGATAGTTTTCGATTAGATCTATAATACAAAATTTTCAAAATTATGAAAAAGATTGTAGATTGAGAGATATAAGCGTTGAAAGAACGACAAGAAAAACGAAAATGGACTATAAAAATGGGACGGAGGGAGTATTAAATATATATATATATATATAAATTATTAATTACAGTAAATCCGAAACAGTACCGGAATACAGCTTGATACCGGTCCGGTACGGTATTGACAACTTTGATCAGTAACTACCTCCCTATCGATTTCCATCCCGATCCGTCGTGGCCTTTGGCTGGGACCCACTTCGCTTCCCTCTCTTGCCTCCCTCTCTCTCTCCTCTTAAAAATTTGTCGGAAAAACCTCCGAAAATTTTCAAAACTTTTGAACCAAATGAGATCTACACCTTTATCAAAACTTAACCCTCTCTCTCTACTCCTAAATCTGGACCAGAACACACTCTCTCTCTCTCTCTCCCTCCCTTTTTGGGAGTTTGCTATGGGCACAGATCGGGCTAACACCATCTTTGCCGCCCTCCCACCGGTCCTCGCCATCGCCACCGAGACTAGAGGTTCCCATCCGCCTTGCTCAGGTGAGTTATTCTCTCTCTTTGGCATCCGAACTCCAAATCTAATGATAGAATCAATTAGATTTGGTTAATGCACAGTTAGTTATATTCTTAAAGATTGGTTTGGTGTAGGTTTGGACTAGCTTCTGCAATGGGTTTTTGTGTAAGGTCGGCAAAGTGAGAATTTGCCTAGAAGAAACTCATTGGAGGTATTTTATATTGATGCCATTTTATTCTGCCATATTGTGTTTCTTGATTGGAGAATACATTTTTAGAAGCTTATTCAGTACGTTTTTTAGGCTTCCACTCAAAATCCATTGAATCTTTTTCGTTATTTTTTATTGTTTGCGTTATGCAGTGCCAGTCATTTTGGAAGATTGCGAGATAGGAACAACGCTGATCTGATTTATTGAAACGGAGCAACTGTAAGAATCATCACTGGAGCAAGTGCACAAATGAACTTCTGGAATGGAATTAATATTAGTTTTTTTTTGTTGTAGCTTTTCTATTCTCGGTGAAAAGTTAAACTAGTTTACAGTGCAAATTCCATAACAAAATTGCTGGTTTTTTGTTTTGGTTGGGGGAACATTATTGTAATGGTCTTTCAAGGTTCAATATTTGAGGTTGCTTCTATTTTCTTTGAGTGATATACAGTTTCATTTCTAGCTAGTAAATATGATTGTTTGATGGGTATTTAGTAATTGATTTGCAAATGCATGAGTTTTGGGTAGAATAAAAGCGAGAAAATGGTGTTGAATAAACGATCTTAACTATCCAAAAAATTAGATTGTATGTATTACTTTACTCACCGACCTCGTCTAGACATTATATTTTCAGTTAGCTTCGTTGGTCAGTTAATGAAGACCCCTCAAACTTCGAAAACTATCATGATTTTACGAAAAATTTGATCTTTTTGTGTTTATGACCGAGATTATAACTTAAAAAATAATCACAGTTGCTTTGATCTTAAAAACCATCACGAAATGAAGCAGTGGTCTTTAAATCATTAAATTTTAGTTTAAAGCACAAACCTCTATTTCTTTGCAGTGTCAAGAATTGAGATACAGAATTTGAAAATAAAACTGTGACCAGAAAATGAAGAAAGATAAAATAACACAAGGAATTCCCTACGCTCTTTGAAACTTGAATTGCCATAATCTGTGATTTTCAAACTACATAACGAAGCTACAACTTTTTTTTTTTTTTTTTGACTAAAGATGAGAAAAATTTTATTCATCTGATAGACAGAACCTAGATATCAGAGAGATGCAAATTTCATAAGGGTAAAATGGATATCCACACATCGAACATGCCATTGGAAATGGTTTTTTGAACACAACAATGTACAATTTTGTTACAATCACATTTAACAAAACCAAAATTACATGAATTGAATGAGTTCTTCAAGACTAAACAATCATGAATAACTACTGCAATATCGAAGGAAGGGTCTTGATCATCATCGCATTTCCTCACAATTGCATCCGTGTCCGATGCAATAAGCACCTTAGAACATTTTAGTGCAATCCCCAAATTAAACCCATCCCAAATGGCCAAAGCCTTCACAATTCTAGGCGAATTAATCCCATCATGAAGAGCCAGAAAAATACCAATAACTCGACCATCATCCCTTTGAGCCACTACCCCTGTGCCAATAGTACTTGAGCTCCTGCTAATCGCCGCATCGACGTTTATCTTCAGTACATTCCTCTCAAGTCACTACCATACCAAGATTCCCAAGGGAGAGAGACTTGAGGGGGGATGGGGAACCTTAAGATTTGCGTCTTTGAATTCATAAAAATTTCCTTGCGCTTTCCTATTAACAGCATCTATTGCCCAAATTTTTCCATTGAAAATAAAGTCGTTCCTTGCCCGCCAAATCCACCAACAGTAAGAAAAGCCATACCAAAGAAAGGAGAAGGCAGACGAAACATATGCGGTGAATTGGTGACGGACGATGTACATGACCAACAAATTTGTGCCAGACCCATTATTGGAGAAATTCATGATAAACCAAATAATTAACTATTAACATGCAATTGGTACCTATACATAAAATTAATTCACCTATTTATCAACAAAAATTAAATCAACAACCTTGTCTTCCATCAATGGTTGAAAAGAGTACGCTTACCGCAGTCCCTACCTCTCAAAACCCAACCCACCCCTTTTTTAGAAGTTCAAAGCAGAGCAACACTAGTAGTTGCCTTCTGGAAAGATTAAGGTCAAAATACATACATAATAAACATCCTAATCCAACTATCTCAAACCCATAATCAAATGTCAAAGCCGTGGGTGGAAGCGTTCCCACGGTGGAAGTCGGCAAACTCGTGGAGGTCGATGGCGCCGTCCTTATTGATCACCGTCACAGCGTCGGTTAGATCCGCCGAGGACGTGCCGGCATCGAAGCCGAGGTCTCTGAAGATGGAGATCTTGCCGTTGCCGTTGGTATTGAACTTGTTGAATACCTTCTGCACTTCATCCATGTCGCCCAGAGAGGTAAGTGAAAGTTGATTAAACCCAACCCAACCCTAATTGCAACCGCCTCCCTCTACCAACCGACCAATTAAACCACCGTCAAACCCTGCCTAGACCTGGCCCAAGAGCCACTCCCGACCCTGGCCGCGAATCCACCTGAACAGCCCAACCCTAACCCATGCGGCACTGGCGAGAACAGGCGTCAGTGGGAGGGCGACAAATATGTTATCCTGATCTGTGCCTATAGCAAACCCCCAAACAGAGAGAGAGAGAGAGAGAGAGAGAGAGAGAGAGAGAGAGAGAGAGGGGGTTAAGTTTTGATAATGGTGCAGATCTCATTTGGTTCAAAAGTTTTGAAGATTTTCGGAGGTTTTTCCGCCAAATTGTAAGAGGACAGAGAGAGCGGGAGGCCAGAGAGGAAAGAAGAGTGGGTCCCAGCCATAGGCCACGTCGGATCGGTGTGAGAATCGGTAGGAAGGTCATTACTGATAGCAAAATTGTTACTGTAAAAAAAGGGAAAATTTCAAAAAAGCCCCTGAACTTTCTGACAATTTGCAAAAAAGCACCTGAACTTTCACTATTAACAAAAAAACACCTGAACTTTTCTGACAACTTGCAAAAAAACACTTGGACTTTCACTATTAACAAAAAAACACCTAAACTTAGCATTCCGTTAACAATTAGACCCCTACAGTCCAATTTTGTCAATTTGTAACGGATGGAGCTAACGGAAGGCGTTAACTTTTTTTTTTTTTTTTTTACTTTTTACATTCAAAAATTACTTTTTACTATTTCTTTATTTATTGGTAAATATATGTGCAATAAAGTTCTTTTTTTTTCTTATTATTTATAGAAAATTACTTTAACCTGATTTTTTATTTTCAAATTTTACATCCACCACATCCCCCCCCCCCTCCCCCGCCTTTTTTTTCTTATTAGAATCGACTCCACACCACCAATTAACCCCACAACCAACCGCCAAAGCCTTAGCCACAATTTCAAAAATTCAAAAGTTCTTTTAACCTCCTCTTTATAACCTTTTCTCTTTTTTTTTACTACTCTTACTTCCAAAAATTACTTTTAACTCATTCTTTTTTTAGTCATAAATAAATATGCAATAAAGTTCTTTTTTCCTTACTCTTTTCCAAAAATTATTCACCCCCATTTTTTAACTATTTAGGAAAATAATTTTAACACCCCCCTGCTTCCCTGCACCCCGCCCTGTTTTTTTTTTTTTTGTTACTTTCAAATTTAACCCCACAACCAACTAATAGAGGAATTTTGGGTTTCTCCAAACTGGTCAAATTTAATCCCACAATCAACTGATAGAAGAATTTTGGGTTTCTAATAAGAAAAAGGGGGGGGGGGGGGGGTTTGGGGGAAGGTAAAATTTGAAAATAAAAAATAAGGTTAAAGTAATTTTTGATAAATAATAAGAAAAAAAAGAACTTTATTGCATATATATATTTAACAATAAAAAAAGAAAAAGTAAAAAGTAAAAAAAATAAAAAGTTAACGCCTTCCGTTAGCTTCATCCGTTACAAATTGACAAAATTGGACTGCAGGGGTCTAATTGTTAACGGAATGCCAAGTTTAGGTGTTTTTTTGTTAATAGTGAAAGTCCAGGTGTTTATTTGCAAGTTGTTAGAAAAGTTCAGGTGTTTTTTTGTTAATAGTGAAAGTCCATGTGCTTTTTTGCAAATTGTCAGAAAGTTCAAGGGCTTTTTTGAAATTTTCCCGTAAAAAAATGACATCAGAAATAACGAAGAAAATATTGAATTGAATCGTAGATATACATATCACTCTCTACGACTTCTCCACACGTTTTAGAGGACACAAATCCACGGGGCGTCTTCCCAATCATTTTCATAGAGGCGGCTTCAACCATTACCGTATGTTTCCCTCTCGTCCCCTTTCCTCTCTCTCCTCCATCATCTCTGAAATTATCCCCAAATTCATTCTTACAATTTGTTGCCACTGTCCTAAAAATTTCTCCAAAATATGTCGACTTTAGATCGCCGGAATTTTGAAGTAGGGAAAATTAGTCGACCGCTAAGGCTGGCCGCCAATGTTGCCAGTGGTACGGACTCGAGTCACGGAAACAATCTTTCAAGAAATGCGACAAAGCTTTCCGAAGCCTTTCCCTCTTCAGACCCTGTTCTACCCGGAGCCTCGTCCAACCGGTTGCCCATTTCAAAGAGTCAGCTTCGAATCGATGGTGGTGTGGATCAGCCAGAGGGCAGTGGTCATTGCTTTTCACTGGAAGAGGTACTAATAGCGACCAACAATTTCGATGACGCATTAGTTATCGGGATCGGGGGATTCGGTAAGGTATATAAGGGCTTCATCGACGATGGTGCTACAATGGTTGCCATAAAGCGGTTGAACGCCGAGTCAACGCAAGGTGCAGGAGAGTTTTGGACGGAGATCAAGATGCTTTCAAAGCTCCGGCATACTAATCTCGTCTCATTGATCGGCTACTGCAACGAGTGTCAGGAGATGATTCTGGTTTATGAATATATAGCCCTCGGGACCCTTGCCGATCATCTCTACAAGCTAAAGACAACAGAAAGCAATTCGAGTATTTCTCCTCCCTCGTGGGAGCAAAGGCTCGACATGTGTATTGGTGCCGCCCGTGGATTAGACTACCTTCATAGTGGTATCAGTCAGAGTTTCATACATCGAGATGTGAAGAGCACAAACATTTTGATAGACCAGAATCGGATAGCTAAGATTTCCGATTTTGGATTGTCTAAAGGTCCTACAAGTCATTCAATAACCCATATAAGCACAGAAGTGAAAGGCACATTCGGTTATTTGGATCCTGATTACTACCGTACTCAGAGACTGACTATGAAATCCGATGTGTATGCTTTTGGTGTGGTATTGTTAGAAGTGTTATGTGGGAGGCCAGCCTTGGATCGGAAACTTAGCGAGGAACAGATGAATTTAGCCCATTGGGTTCAACAGTGCATCAAAGAGGGAAAGCTTGCCAGAGTCATCGACCCCTCTCTCAGTGGACAAATAGCCCCACGTTGTTTGAAGTCTTTTGTTGTACTTGCCAAAAATTGTATAAATGAAAGTCCAAGATCACGGCCTACGATGGCTGAAGTGTCGGGTGGGCTTGAGCTCGCATTGTTATCCCAACGGAGAGGAAGAACAGAGGGAATAATGACAAATGCGATTCAAAGTATGATGGACATGTGGCTGGGGGAGAGGAAGGACAACGGTTCCTCAAGTGGAAAATCAAATGATTCGCCTAGGAAATTAGATTCAAAAACTGGTGCCCAATTATACCGTCAATTCTTACTCGCTGACATTCGTGAAGCCACAAAAGATTTCAGTAAGAGCCTTTTGGTACGTAATTCGGACAAGGTGTATAAAGGTAGTGTTAATATTGATGGTAAAGCTCTTGTGGTTGCGATCATAAGGTTTAAGAAACTTGAAGGTGTTGGGGATGAGATTCATCCAAAGAAACTGCTCCTCCACCCCAACATACTTTCTCCGATAGGGTTTTGCACTGAGGGAGACGAGCTGATCCTCGTTTACGATTACATGGCCAATGGGTCCTTGCAAGATCATTTGCATTATATAGATAGCCCACTTTCCTGGGAAATGCGACTTCAAATTTGCATTGGAGCTGCGCAAGGACTAGAATATCTCCATGCAAACGGAGAGCTTGAACTCATCCACCGCTGCATTGAACCATCCAGCATTCTACTGGACGAGAATTGGGTCGCGAAAGTTATGATTTCCAACGTAAGAACTACGACCAGTACCCGGACTGGCCTACTTAGATCAACTACAATGCCCGACAACTCTAGATATCAGGAGGATTACCTGTACTCATTCGGTGTAACGTTGTTGGAAGTACTGATTTGTAACAAGCGGTGGGGTAGCTTCTTCGATGAAAGAAAGCAGTCGGGTGTCTACTGGAACCTTAATTATCCTGACATGCCACTAAAGTTTTATTTGGATGATGTTATTCTATCCAATACCATATATGACCTCATGGATCCGCACCTTGCTGGGAAAATAGGATCAGAGTGTTTGAGGGAATTTGTCAAAATAACATGGAGTTGTTTGTTTCAAAAGGGGTTCCGAAGTAGAATGTCGATAAACTACGTAGTGAGGAGCCTCCAATTTGCAGTGCACTTGCAGGAGAATTGGCAGAGCCTTAATGCCAGTTCTGCAGCTCGGACACAGTCAAATTCGAACAAAAACATCTCTGTCAATATTTTTCAGGAAGCACTAAATCTTTCACCCGCAGACGATTGGACAGAGGGTCCATTTGGGCCAATTTTCCTATCATAGAAATCATTCAAAAATGTATTCTTACTCTCAGATGTATTGGATCTGTTTTAAATGCTCAATTTTCAGATTCGGTATTGAGAGCATAATGGGACCTTTATGCTATGATGAAGATTGGGGGAAGGCTTTAGTTTCCGTCTCAACCGATGTGGGAAAGAAGACAACCAGGTAAAGTAAAGTCTATGTAAAGAAATCCATTTCATGCTCCATTCACAATCAGTGGTTGATGTTGTAAAGAAAGGGCATTAAAGTAATTAGTCGAAGTAGTTAAGTGTGCTTAGTTAAGTAGTTAAGTGTGATTAGCAGCTTAGATTTGTTGATGAGCTGCCAATTCTGTTACGCACAGCTGGGGTCTTTGTATAAGTAAGAAGTGGCCTTGTATATTTTCAAATGAATGACTACGTAGGTTGTTCTGTATCTCATGTAAATTGCATATTAGTAACATCCTAAGAAACTCTCCGGAATATGTCAGCTTTAAAATTTTGAGAAGGGGGGATTTTTGAAAAGGGCAAAATGGTCAACAAGTAAGGCTTGCCATCAATGTTGCTAGTGGTGCGGGTTCGAATCATGAAAACAATCTTTTGAGAAATGAAACTTAGGCTTCTGACATTTTTCGCTCTTCGGACTTCACTATAGCCGAAACCTCGTCCATATAATTGGTTTTCCTTTTCAAAGTGTGAGAGTGCAATAGACAGTGGTGTGGCTCAAGTGGAGGGATCTTGTCGTTGCTTCTCACTAGATGAGTTCCTAATAGCAACTCACAACTTCGATGATTTATGTCAGTGGGATCTCTACAAGCCACGTACAACGAAAACTGATACGACTACTCCTCTCATGTGAGAGCAAAGGCTCACATTTGTACTGGTGCCGCTCGCCGATTAGACCACCTTCATGTCAGTACCAATCAAAATTACATACACCAAGATGTGAAGACCACGAATATTCTGCTGGACGGGAATTGAGTAGCTAAGATTTCTGATTCTACTTTGTCGAAAGGCCCTACAAATCATTCAACAATTCATACAAGGACACACCTAAAAGGCACACGCTTGGGTATCTAGATCCTGATTATTTCATAACTCAAAGAATAACCATGAAATCTGATGTGTATCCTTTTGGTGTGGTATTATTAGAAGTGTTATGCAGGAGGCCGCCCATGGATACTAGCATGGAGGGGGACAAAATTTGTTAGTCCAACATAGAGGAAGAACAAAGGGAGTAATCGCCAAGGCCGGCATTTCAAACGATTCGCCTCAGGAATCAGATTCCAATAGTGCTATCCAATCATACCATCATTCCATCCTATAAAGAGCTTATTTCTTGTATTGGTTGAGTTATTAATCTTGGTTATCTCGTGAACTCTCACAATTGCTTTAAGGGTGAGCATCGTGTCTTATCATCTCATATTCATGTCAAAATTCTCTCAATTCTAACCTGACCTATTTAACTTTTTGCGTTATCGTGTCATGTCATATTCGTGTTTCGTGTCAGAAATAGCCAACCCTAATGCGCTAATTAACTTCATGTTGGGTTATCGTGTCCTTTTACAAGTTTTCATCTGGTATCGTGTCGTGTTCGTGTCACAATTCTATCAACTCTAACCCGACTTGTTTAATTTTTCGTGTTGTCGTGCCGTGTTATATTCGTATTCTGTATCAGAAATAACTGACTTTAACCAGCTAAGTTTGTATCCAATTCTCGTGTCATGTCAAAAATTTCCTTCCCTAAAAAATGATCTCATATTGATTGGGATAAAAAGAATGGTGACCACAAATATTCTCTTCTATTGAGAGACAGGAGGGGGCCACTTGCAGGAATCCTCACCCACCGCTTTCTCGCAGTTACGCCTATTTAATAATTCAAATAATTTACTTTGTTTTTATTCAAAAAAAATTACATTTGTTAGTATTGTTTGCAATTTTTTTTGAATTATTGCTTCATCAAAACAAAAGGAATCTAAAATTGAAGTAAAAAATTATGACTGGAACCCAAATTTATTTGAACAAAGACAAAAATAATCCAAAATTTTTTAAATCTTTATCAAAAAAAAATTGAGTTTTGATCCTAATTTTTTACTTCGTAGATTTCTTTTGTTATGACGAAACAATAATTCACAAAAGATCAACGAAAACCTAACAAATGTAGAGAGAGAGAGAATAAGAACAAAATAAATAAATTAAACCATTTAGCTTATTAGAGCAAAATTTAGCTTCAAGTCACCGCAGTTCAATTTTTTTATTTTTATCTGAAGTCGTCGCAGTAGTCTAGCTATTCTCATTGGCAACCAAATCTTATCCCTATACTTTTCTCAATCCTTACTCCTTTCTGAACTGAACCTTCGTGCCGGGCGAGTACCACACGCAGTACTCCGTCGGCGATAGTTGACGTAGGTCTAAAAGTGTTTTAAATAGTTCGGATTTAGAGAGAAAAAAAAAAAAGGGAGAGTATGTAGTCGGGTGAGGGAAGAGAGAGTGGTCGGATCTATGCCGTCCAAAACACCTTTGGATGGCTAAGATGCGAGCTTGGTATCGCCACATGGTACCCGCTCGGAACCCAAAAATTTTTCTTTTCGAGTTTCACTCCCTATATTTCCCATAACTTTAGGAAATTATTAGTCATTTTCCTTTTTTTTGACTGTCCCAAAAACGTGGGGCCAATTTGAAAAATCAACAAAGGAAAGTAATAAGTCCTCTTCCTTTTTTGATATTATTTATGTACTGTTCATAAAAAATTAGAATCTCAAAACACAAGCAATTACAATTTCGGATGGAGGGAGTAATTTCTAATACGTAAGTAAATCCCTCTATCTGTTTGTTGTGTTAGCAAATTAAATTCAGCAACTCAAGTGATTTTTTTTTTTTTCTGAATTTTGTTTACTTTTGCATTATTTTCTGTGTTGTTGTGCAAAACTTGCTTTGTGGAGCCCACTTCGGGGTAATTAATAAATAATTTGAGCCATTAATTGATTTCAAAATATTTTTTCTAAGGATGATGTTATGGTGTCCCCGGTCATTTTGGGGACACCGTAATTTTTGGCATAACAGAACCCTTACAAGCATAACAAAAATCATTACAAGTATAACAGAACCATAACATGGCATAACCAAGACATAACCAAAAACCAATCAAGGCATAACCAAAAATCAACCAAGGCATAACCAACCAAGTTATGCCTTGTTATGGTTTTGGTTATGCTTATAATGGTTTTGGTTATGCTTGTAATGAATTTGATTATGCTTATAATGGTTTTGTTATGCCAAAAGTTACGGTGTCCCAAAAATGACCGGGGACACCGAAGTCATTCCCTTTTTCTAATATCCTAGTAAAAGACCAACTCAATCAAATAACTGTAAGTGTTTAATTTGTCACACACATTCTAGAAAACACAAATCCGCGTGGAGGAGGGGGCCACTTGGACTTGACCCAGTTGACGCTCATCGTCTTCCCAATAATTTCCATAGAAAGGCTTCAACCATTACCATATGTTTCTTTCTTATCCACTTTCCTCTCTCTCCTCCATCATCTGTGAGATTATCCCCAAATTCCCCATTCTTACAATTTGTTGCCCGTGTTCCTAAAAAATTCTCCAGAATATGTCATCTTTAGACAGCCAGAATTTTGAAGGGTAAATTTGACAACCAGTAAGCCTTGCCGCCAATGTTGCTAGTGATCATACGAATTCGAGTCACGGAAACAATCTTTCAAGAAATGGGACAAAGCTTTCCAAAGTCTTTCCCATTTCAAATGCTCAATATTTTTTAATGCATTGCAAAATCTGTGAGTAGATAAAACAAATTTGTTGATTAACTATTGTTAAGGTTTGCAATGTTTGCTCAAAAAAGTGCTTACATAGGAATAACCAAACTTAGCAACCTCTCAGCAACTCATCAAATTTTGGCCTATGAATAAACAAAACTAGCAATCTTTTAGCAATAATCAAATTTTTTCTCTCTTCCTTTTTTTTCCTTCTCTCTCTCTCTCTCTCTCTCAACGATGTTTTCAAAAAATAATTTAAAAAACTGTATTTTTAAATTTTTTTTTTCAGAAACGTTTTATTTTTTTACAAAAAACTCTTTTTTCAAAAATTTTCAAAATTGTAAGTAAATAAAGTTTGTTTTTAAAAAAACTGTTTTTGAAATATCAAAACTGTTTTCTTGGTAAACAGTTTTTGAAATTTCAAAACTCATTTTACACAACATTTGTTTTTAAAAAAATGTATTTATAGTTTTTAAAATTTGAAAACTGTTTGTGTAAATATCAAATTGTATTTAAGTGAACAAAGTGTGTTTTTTGAAAAACTGTTTTTTGTTTAGAAAAATTGTTTTCTTTTTCGAAAACTTTTTTTATACAACTGTTATTTTTAACATAAACTGTTTTTTTTCCTTCAAAAACCGTTTTTTCAAAATATATGCATGAAATGAAAGAGGGCCCATTGGTTTTGATTATGGGCAAAAAATAACCAATGTAAAATTTGCCATTGCTAACTTTAACAACCTCTAAAGGGATAATCAAAATCTAATGTGGCATATTTTGATTATTCACATTTGCTTATTCCACTGCTGATGCTCTAAGAGTATCCACAATGCTATAATCAAAAATGGATAACCAAAAATTGCTACATCAGCTTTTGATTATCCATTTAAGAGATTATTAAGATTAACAATGTAGAGGTCCATAATGGCATAATCAAAATTAAATAACCAAAAGTTGCCACATCACCTTTTTAAATTATAAAAAAAAACTAAAAATTGTGAACATAGGAAATAGTTTTCCTAAAATAATTTTGAGACTAATAAAAACTATTTAAAATAGAAAATAATTTTTGAAATTTCTTCAAAACTTTTAAAAAAACAATTTAAAGAAAAACACCTTTTGTATAACTACTGTTTTTGAAAAAATAGTTTTTATATAAGAAAAGATTTTGAAAAAATATATTTTCTTGTACAAAACGATTTGTTGAAAAAAGAACAATTTGTTTTGTATAAATGTTTTTTTAAAAAAACAATTAAAAAACAATTTTTGGGGGAAAACTATTTTTTAAAAACAATTTTAAAAAAATAGTGAAATATTTTTTTTTGAAAACATTGTTGAAAAAGAAAAAGAAAAAGAAAAAGGGGAAGGGGGGGAGAGGGAGAGAGAGAACTTTTTTTTTGTAATGATGTGTGTATTTCATTGAGAGTGTGATATTTATTAAATTTGGTTATTGGCAAAAAGTTGTTAATTTTGATTATTCAAAGTCTAAAATTTGATTATTTCTAAGGAGATTGTTAAGTTTGATTATAGCATTGTGAGCCATATTTTGCACTAACATTGTTAACTTGAAAAAAAATCTATCACTTTTTGTTATGCCATTATGGATACTCTAAGCATATAGTTCTACTTGTTTGTTTTGGGACCTAACCAATTTCAAAAAAAAAAAAATTCACATTTTCACATCTGCGTAAAATTTAATTACCAGCGAAATAAGTAGAAACAGGGCCGGTTCTAAATTGAGGGGGCCGATGCAAACTTTTCAAATGGGAGCTCTTTGTAAATAAAACCATCAAACAGATTAAAAAATACTTCAAGTTTTAAAAACGAAATCATAAAAACCAAATTGAATATCCAAATACTTATGCTGTGTTTGGTTTGGTATTTAAAAAGTTTTTTGAAAATAATAAAGATAATAAGTGGAAAAAGATAGAGAGGAAAATATTGAAAGTAGGAAAAATCTAGAGAGAATTTTTTTAAAAATATTTTTTGAAAAAGGAAGAGAACAAGGCATTAATTAAACATCACTCTTCTTGATTATTAATGAGACTAACACAACTATATAAACAGAAACTGCTAACTAACTCAAAATAGTGCAATTAAAGTACTATATCAGAGACTATTCGGCAAAAGAAGATCAAAAATCCAAAGTTTGATCCGGTCAGGGTCGTTCTAGAGGATGCAAAACAGCGTGCAAGTTAAAACTCGCCATTTTCCCTATCAATTCCATAAAGCCGGCCTCAACCATACCATTGTGTTTCTCTCTCAATCCATTTCCCCTCTCTCCCACATCACCTGTGAGATCTAAAAAGGTTGCTGCAAGTGTTCCTAAGAAATTCTCCGGAATATGTCATCTTAAGACAGACGGATCGAATTTTGAAGCAGGGCAAATTAGTCAACCAGTAAGCCTTGCCGCCAACGTTGCTGGTGATACGGATTCGAGTCACAGCAACAACCTTTCAAGAAATGTGACAAAGGTTTCTGAAGTCTTGTCCTCTTCAGATGTTGTTTCAGCCGGAACCTCGTCCAACCAGTTTCCCATTTCAAAGAGTCAGCATCAAATCGATGGTGGTGTGGTTCAGTCAGAGGGCTGTACTGGTCGTTGCTTTTCACTGGAAGAGGTTCTAATAGCGACCAATAATTTCATTGATGCATTAGTTATCGGGATCGGGGGATTCGGTAAGGTATACAAGGGATTAATCGACGACAGTGTTACGAAGGTTGCCATGAAGCGGTTGTACGCCGAGTCAAAGCAAGGTGCAGGAGAGTTTTGGACGGAGATCAAGATGCTTTCAAAGCTCTAGCATACTAATATCATTGCATGGATCGGCTACTGCAACGAGTGTCAAGAGATGATTCTGGTTTACGAATATATAGCCCTTGGGACCCTTGCCGATCATCTCTACAAGCTAAAGACAACAAAAGGCAATACGAGTATTTCTCCTCCCTCGTGGGAGCAGAGGCTCAACATGTGTATTGGTGCCACCTGCGGATTAGACCACCTTCGTAGTGGTACCAGCCAGAGTTTCATACATCGAGATGTGAAGACCACAAACATTCTGATAGACGAGAATTGAGTAGCTAAGATTTCGGATTTTGGATTGTCTAAAGGTACTACAAGTCATTCAATAACCCATATAAGCACACAAGTGAAAGGCACATTCGGTTATTTGGATCTTGATTACTTCCGTACTTGGACACTGACTGCAAAATTTGATGTGTACGCCTTTGGTGTGGTACTATTAGAAGTGTTATGTGGGAGGCCACCTGTGGATAAAAAACTAGGCGAGGAGCAAAAGAGTTTAGTCCTTTGGGCTCAACAGTGCATCAAAAAGGGAAAGCTTGCCGGAATCATTGACCCCTCTCGCAGTGGGCAAATAGCACCACATTGTCTGAAGTCTTTTGTCGTACTTGCCAACAATTGTGTGCAAGAAATTCCAAAATCACGACCCACAATGGCCGAAGCGTTGGGCAGCCTTGAGCTCGCATTGTTATCCCAGCAGACAGGAAGAACAGAGGGAATAATGACCAAGGCGTTTCAGAGTATAATGGACACTTGGTTGAGGGAGATAAAGAACAACAGTTCGTCAAGTGGACAATCAAATGATTTGCTGAGCTCCAGGTAACATATTTAGAAAATATATTATTCGGTTGTATTTTGTTAATATTCCTTACCAAATCTCGATTCTATCATTAATTGATCTATTTTCTGTTACAGTGAAGATACTGAAATTCACTTTAAGTACATTAAGGCTGCTGTCAAGGCTGGAAAAATTGAGGAGGTTGAACGCACGACAAGAGAATCCAACTTCTAAGACCCTGAGAAGACAAAGAACTTCTTGATGAAAGCAAAGCTTCGCAATGCACAACCAATTATGAATGTATGCGATCGTTTTTCGATTTGTTCCAGATCTGACCCACTACCTTTATTCAAACAACATGCTCAACGACAGTGAATGTTATGTTCAAAAGGTATGATTTCTGTCAAGGGTCTAAGATAGCATTTTTGTCACTTGAAATAGAGAACTCTTGCAAAGTTGGTCGGTCATTTATCGTACCAAAAATGAATGAATAAAATAGCTAGGAATTTCTAATAAGTATTTCCTAGAATATATAGTGGTCAAGTCTAAGATCGTGCCAAGGAGTAAAGACAAACCCGGGGAGCCTGTTGTCCGTGTTGTCCAGGGAAAACAACGTCGTTTTGCTTCATTCACACCAATTCAACAATTCTGCGTTTGGCCTCCCATTTTATGAGCTAATAAATGATTTTTTTGAGGCTCATTACGAGTCCTACAAAGATGATTCAAACTGCAAATAATTCTTAAAATGTTTTCTTATGGGTACGTAAAAAAAATTAGCTTATAACTATCATGCGTTGATTCTCCAACGGCAGTATTGGACCCTCCATTGGATTATTTATAACTATCACCTTATAACTCCTCAATTTAGCTCCATGTGCCATTCAATTGCAAGTCCTGAAATGAGAAAAACGAGTATGAAACTCTAAGTAAAATACTAAACAGACAAAACCAGCATAATTAGCTAGAGAGCACAAATGTACCTACATTTACAAACGTACCTATCAGAAGGCTACAGTGCTGAACAATTCTTGGATTTTCTTGGATAGGTAAACCCAGGTAATGCTCCGTTAGTTGTAGGGCAGTTGTTGGATGATAAGTGTTTTGAAGATTTTATTAAAAGCCTTATTCTATCTAGCTGTTCTCTGCTTACAATTGAACCACTAATGACGGAGTTTGAGAAAAGGTCAGCTCTCATTCTCTACCTCCCTTTTTCTCCTTAGCTGCTTCGGATCCTCACACTTAGCTTTGTTGGCTTGAGATTAGCCGTGAACCTTGTTGATTAGGGGAGAAATTAGCAGCCAAAGCAAGTAGTTGAATGCCGTTGGAACTCTCGGGAAGAAACTGAAAACAGAGAACTCAGGGGAAGCACCGAGATTTTTTTCATTCCACTTCAAGTCTAGAGACTTCTTACATTGCTATATATACAAGACACATTGGGCCTAACATTACACATGGCCCATCCACAAAAGAAAGAATTAACATGGCCCAACATAAACATAACCTGGCCCACTTACCAACATACATGGTCCACATACATAAGCATTACATTTTAGCCCAAAATGCAATATTACAACAAAGTATTAATTTTAACACTCCCCCTTAATGCTTTGTTGTTTCACTCCCAACATTTCTCTAAAATATTGAAACTTATCTTTTGGAAGTGCTTTGGTGAAGATGTCCGCCACTTGATCTTCGGTCTTGTAATACTTGAGTTGAATCTCATCATCCTCCACGGCCTCCCGAATAAAATGGTGCTTGATAGCAATGTGCTTTGTCCGGCTATGGTGGACGGGATTCTTCGTCATGGCAATCGCGGACTTGTTATCACAAAAGATTGGAGTAGCCTCTCCTTGCTTCTCACCAATATCTTCCAAAATCCTCCTTAGCCAAATTACTTGAGATGTTGCCAATGATGCCGAAACATACTCGGCCTCGGCGGATGATTGTGCCACTGTTTGTTGCTTCTTAGATGCCCATGAAAAGACACCCGAGCCAAGAGAAAAAATGTATCCGGAAGTGCTCTTCATATCATCCACACTACCGGCCCAATCACTATCGCAAAAACCAATCAACTTTGCATCCACATTTTTCTCATACGAAATACCATAATCAAGAGTACCCCTAATGTATCTTAAAACTCTTTTAGCCGCACCAAAGTGAGTTTGGCTTGGATTATGCATAAACCGAGACAATAAACTCGTAGCAAACATAATATCCGGCCTCGTGGCCATCAAATATAACAAGCTCCCAACCAAACTTCTATAAAGAGATGCATCAACTTGTTTACTTCCATCTTCTTTTATCAATTTTTCATTCACCACCAAAGGTGTTGCAACCGATTTACAATTTAACATCTTAAACTTCTCGAGAAGAGTTTTTGCATACTTCTTCTGGCAAATAAAAACACCATCTCCATTTTGAAAATTTTCAAAACCCAAGAAGTAATGCAATAATCCCAAGTTACTCATCTCATACTTTTTCATCATCTCTCTTTTAAATTCTTCAAGCATCTTTTCATCATTACCGGTAAAAACAAGATCATCAACATAAAGAGAAACAATGAGGATACCGGTGTTACCTTATTTTTTGACGTACAAGGTTGGCTCACTCTTGCTCCTTTGAAAGCCTTTGTTGTTGAAGTAAGAATCGATCTCACTATACCATGCTCGGGGTGCTTGTTTCAACTCGTACAACGCTTTCTTCAACTTGTACACTTTATCTTCTTTGCCTTTGATAACAAATCCTTGAGGTTGATCCACATACACCTCTTCCTCTAAGGTGCCATTCAAGAACGCAGACTTCACATCGAGTTGGTATAAGAACCAACCTTTTTGAGCCGCCAAAGCAATAAGCGCTCTAATTGTATCAAGCCGAGCCACCGGTGCAAAGGTTTCATGATAATCAATCCCCGGTTGTTGTGAATACCCTTTTGCAACAAGCCTTACTTTGTTCTTTTGCATTGACCCATCCGGATTATGTTTTGTTTTATAGATCCACTTCACACCAATTACTTCTTTTTCTTCTGGTCTCTCCACCAACTCCCACGTTTTGTTCTTTTCAATCACCCGTATTTCTTCTTCCATTGCCTTCTTCCAAACTTCTTGTTTAATGGCTTCTTCAAAATTCTCCGGTTCAACCACACAAAAATTACAACTTGCATACACATCGCTAAGATTTCTCATTTTTCTTGGAGTTGAACTTGGAGATGAAGAACTTGAGTTTGATGAAGATGATTGGGAACTAGCAATTGGAGACATTTGATTTGGGACATCAAATTCATCATCATCATTTTGTTGACTCTCCAATTCTTCATATAAAGGAGTAACTTGGTTTTGAATTTATTTCCCTTTCCAATCCCAAGAAGCTTTCTCATGAAAGAGAACATCTCTTGAGATAACCAACTTATTGGTCTTCAAATTATAGAGTCGATAGCCCTTTGATTGAGTGCTATATCCCACAAAGATACATTTTTCACTAACTTAATCAAGCTTATGCCTCAACTCTTTTGGGACATGTGCATAACAAATGCAACCAAATACTTTCAAGTGATTAACGGAGGGCTTTCTTTTACTCCAAGCTTCAAATGGAGTTTTATTTGCAAGGGCTTTTGTTGGACATCTATTCAACAAGTAAACCTGGGCACACATTTTTCTTGAAGCATTGAATTGGCCATTTCTTCAATTGTTCTATTTTTTCTTTCCGCCACTCCGTTTTGTTGTAGAGTGTATCTAACGGTCAATTGTCTTTCCATACCAATATCTTCACAAAATTTCATAAATTCATTGGAGTTATACTCCCCCCCTCTATCACTTCTCAACTTTTTCATAAGATGGCCACTTTGCCTTTCAACAAGACTTTGAAACTTTCTAAAAATATTAAACACATCCGATTTTTCTCTCATAAAATAAACCCATGTCATTCGAGAAAAATCATCAATGAAAGTAAGAAAGTACTTGTTACCTGCATGAGTTGTTGTGTCCATCTGCCCGCACACATCGGTATGAACAAGCTCCAATGGTGCTTTAGCTCTCCATGCCTTATCCTTTGGAAATGCCTCCTGGTGTTGTTTCCCAAGAGCACACCCTTCGCAAACTTGTTTCACTTCTTGGATCAGTGGCAACCCATGCACCATGCCTTTTTGTTGTAGATACTTCAGACTTTGGAAATTCAAGTGCCCCATTCTTTTATGCCAAAGCCAAGTCTCTTCAAGAACATTCATCTTCAAGGCAACATTCTTTGCATAGCGCAAAGTGAGCGGAAAGCTTCGATTTTTCTCCATCTTGATATTGGCCACAATTTGGTTACTCCCCCCTTTCTCATAAATCTTGCAAGTATCATTCTCAAAGTGAACTACATAACCATGCTCCACCATTTGACCAACACTCAATAAATTTTGCTCCAAGTCTGGAACTAGTAGAACATCCGAGATGTATCTTGTTCCCTTCTTGGTCTCCACGGCAATAGTACCCTTTCCTTTAGCTTGGACTAAGGCACCATTGCCCATTTTAACTTGAGAATTGGAGGAAGTATCAAGCTTGGCAAAAATGCTCTCATCACCGGTCATGTGGTTACTACAACCACTATCTATAAACCACACATCACCATTTTTCTCTAATGCATTGTGACATGCATAAAGCAAATTCCCATCGCCTTCTTTCTTTTCGGAAAAATTAACTTGTTGGTTTGATGGAAGTCTACAATCCTTCTTCACATGCCCAAATTTCTTGCAATTATAACATTGCGGCTTTCCCCGAAACCAACAATCTTTTTCAACATGGCTACTACGATGACAAATTTTACACTTTTGTTGAGTAGGCTCTTCATTTTCCCTTCTTTCAAAATTATTTCTTTGAAAGTTATTTTTTCCTCCACCTTTTGCATTATCAATTTTTCCTTTTCCACCTCTTGATTGATCGAGATTTGAAGAAGTCCCTTGAGTTTTAGGAGCATTAACATTGAGCTTAGATTAAAAAGCACTTTCAAGTGGCTTCTCTTTTTGCTTACTCAATCTTTGCTCAAATGCTTTAATCGAGCCCATCAATTCCTCAACACTCAAGGTTTCAAGGTCCTTTGTATTTTCAAGAACCGCAATAATGGGGTTATAGTTCGCCGCCAAAGTAATTAAAATTTTCTCCACAATTCTCTTGCTAGTAATATTCTCCCCATATGTTTTCATTTGATTAACTACTTCCATCATTCTAGAAAAATAACTTTGCAATAGTTCATCATCCTTCATCTTCATATTCTCAAAATCCCTTCTCAAAGATTGAAGTTTGATAGCCCTTACCTTCGTGTCGCCCCTATACTCCTTTTGAAGGATGTCCCAAGCATCTTTTGCTTTAGTCTCATTGATAATCCTTGGAAAGATCGTATCGGCAACTCCTTGTTGAATCATTGAAAGGGCTCTTGCATCCTTCCTTATATGCGCCTTCAATTGTTGCTTTTGAGCCTCCGTCAAAGCGCTCACATCATCGGGCTCATCAAACCCTTCTTCAACATACTCCCACAAATCATTTGATACAAGTAGGGTTTTCATTTTTACACACCAAAAATCATAATTCTCACCGTTAAATATTGGGCATGGAGGTTGTTGAACTCCGAAAACTTGATTACTCAAACTCGCCATCGTCTTCGGCACCGGGGTTTGTTTTCCCGTCACAAATCTTCACACCCAGTTGTTGTTGATGCGAACCCGCTCTGATACCACTCTGTTGGCTTGAGATTAGCCGTGAACCTTGTTGATTAGGGGAGAAATTAGCAGCCAAAGCAAGTAGTTGAATGCCGTTGGAACTCTCGGGAAGAAACTGGAAAACAGAGAACTCAGGGGAAGCACCGAGATTTTTTCATTCCACTTCAAGTCTAGAGACTTCTTACATTGCTATATATACAAGACACATTGGGCCTAACATTACACATGGCCCATCGACAAAAGAAAGAATTAACATGGCCCAACATAAACATAACCTGGCCCACTTACCAACATACATGGTCCACATACATAAGCATTACATTTTAGCCCAAAATGCAATATTACAACAAAGTATTAATTTTAACAAGCTTATGTTTTTCAGGAATCGACTTGGATTGCTTACCCAGTTCTTAGAGCATCTTGTGAGTGAGGGAAGCCAGGGCGTACACGTTCGCAATGCTCTTGGAAAAGTTGTAATAGACAGCAACAACAATCCAGAACACTTTCTTACCACAAACCTGTACTATGATTCACTTGTTATGGGAAACTATTGTGAGGAGCGGGATCCCACCCTCACTGTTGTCGCTTATCGCAGAGGACAATGTGACGAAGAGCTGATCAATGTAACAAATAAGAACAACCCATTCAAACTGCTGGCGAGGTTAGTAATTAGTTTTGGTTTAACTTTTGTAATACCTGTTATTGTGGATGAGTTTGAGAGGAGATTTTATTGCATGATCTATCAAGTCAAGCAAATAGATCTGAGTTATTGTCTTTCCTGTTTTCACCGGTTTATCTAACCCATTTTTCTCTTTCAGGTATGTAATTGAAAGGATGGATGGTGATCTGTGGGCGATGGTTCTTAACCCTGAGAATGAATTTAGAAAACAATTTATTGATCAAGTTGTATATACTGAAGGCAAGAGCCTAGCACAAGTTTCTGCAGCTGCTAGAGCTTTCATGGCTGCCGATCTTCGTCACGAATCAAGTGGGCTTCTTAAAAAGTTTGTGCTTCAAAAGTCTGCGTTTAGTGGAAGATTTAATGTGCAGAACTTGCGTACCAAGATGGCCATTAAGGCGTTGGAAGCCCAAAAGTATACGGAAGAGTTCGCAATTTTCAAGAAGTTAACCCCCAACAAAAATACTAGCACCCCATACACATACGCAACGCCCACGTACACTACAGAAGCTCCCACATACATTGCACACCCACGAGCCCGTCCAGGGGTCATTGTGGGTCCTGCACACACAACCCACCTCCATTATGTGTGGGACACACAAGCCCATTTATGGGTACCGTTTACCAATGCACCGAACGTGAACCGATAGCCCCACTCGGACCTTTTCCAGATCCCATACAATCATTCGTCAGTTTTAAAAAAATTTTGATCTACTATGCAAAAAATCTACTCAATCCAATTATTGCAAGTGTTTAATCCAATGTACTAATTTCTCATTCAATCAAGCATTTTCAGTTATCGGATTAAGCTGATTTTTTGTGAGACCACTAAAAAAAATAGTTTAAAATTAATGAATCAATCTCGATCATTTGTGCAGGACTCAAGCCGATCTATGCACTATCAATGCATTGGCAATCAATAACCATAGAATTATTGGGGACCCAGTGAATTTGAGTGCGTTGTGAGTTTGTTTGTGGTGCTAGAATGATTGGTACCATTGAATGTCCAGCTAGTCAATTCTTGAATATTACTCTGTAAGAAGTTCCCAAACTAGATACTCTATTACGATATATTTATGACTCATTTAATTGTGAGATTGTTATCATATTAACTTGAGGGGTTACATATATTCATATACCCTCATGAATATAGGTTTTAAATTAGCCTTTTTTTTATTGGTCGGTTACAATATTAATGTAGCTAAATTATTCTTGATAATTTCCTTATAGATATTCCTAGCTAGGTCTATATGTGGGACTCATGCATGGCTTTGTTGAAAGGGAACACCTAAGGTAATCCCGCTATTATGGTGTTTCCATGTTATGCCTCCGAATGTTTAATGATTATGCGTTCGATTATGTTACGTCATTTTGGGAGGACACCATAATAATAGCATAACATTTTTTTAGGGTGACATCATAATAATAAAAATGTTATGCCATTTTTTGAAAAGTGTTATGCCTTCGAGTAGTTATGTTATTCCATTTTGAAAAGTATTATGCCTAATATAATAATAATAGAAGTGTATACCATTTGTGGAAAAGTGTTATGCTTTCGAATGGTTTAATGTTATTGAAAAATTCTAGATTGCCTAGGTTTAAATATTTGCTATGTTTTATCTATATGATTAATAATCAACCCACCAACCAATAAATAAAAACAATTGCATGAACGGAAAGCAATAAACAGAATAACACCAGAGATACGTGAAAAACCCTAAATGGAAAAAAACCACTGGAAAGAATCAAACACTATAAACATTATGTAATTACAAGTAATCTTACCCTACGATTTGAATTCTCACAATCGAGCCTAAGACCTAGCCACTTGCCGAATCCACGTTCACCACAACCAGTGCTTGACTGCAGCTTTATTGAATCCACAAGCTTTCCATTTGCCTCTCGGAATTGCTTGACCGATTCCTAGACCTAAAATAATGGGTTGCCCCAAGCGTAGGGCGGAAACCGATGCAGCATAATATCCGGTAAGTCCGGAGTCGAATCCACAGAGACGGTGATGTGTGCTTGCTAAAAATTCGGGTTGTTACTTATTTAAATTGGCTCTTAGGTAGCCACCCCTTGACAATTGATTGAGATTTAACTAAAACCTATAAAATAACTATTCCTTTTAAATAATTAAAAAGCAAGGTACGGTCGTAGGGTTCATAGCACTTGTAACTAGTCCGGATTAACCTGCTCTGTTTGGAGTTCTTAAAAACGTTTAATTTTAGATTCAAAAAGATACCCCGCAAGATGCGAGACTCTATGGTCGTCGTATACCCATGCGCAGCGAAGAACGAGTTTTGGACCCCCATTCTCCCGTTCACATGGGCTCCGACGATGCCCGGGTTCGTCCGCGGGAAGTATTTTCCAATCTAAAATCGTTTTTTCATTGTTTGATAAGAGGAGCAGTGCCCGAACTAGCCACGGTGTGCTAATCACCCCGCGACCCTACCTGTACGACTACTCACTATGCATTAAACAAGAAATAAATGAAACCATAATTTGAAACATGCTTCCGAATACAAAATAAGTAAAAGAAATAAATTAATGAACAAATATCAACGAAGAACAAAAATTAATACGAATTATCGGAATGCGATTAATTAAACAAGACTTTAAATAACTTGAAGAAAATAAAACTCGGAAGAAAACTGTACAGAACAAAAGTCTCGGCAGCCCAGTCCAGTTGACTCTCGGCAGCCCCGTTCTTCTATTTCTTCCGTCCAGAACTCACGTCCCAAAAACTGCTGCCGTCGTCAGTAGGTATAACATTGGTTTTATAGGAATTTCAAGCATTAATTACATAAAGGTCCCTTAGACTTTGTCTAATATAATATTGATCATCCAATATTTCAAAGCACTTTGCACTTTGACCCAAAACTTCTTTAAATCCTTCTTTTTATCCAAAGTCTCAGACAACTGGCTCGAACAACCTATAAACATAAAAACACATAATAAAAATCAGTTAACAAATATAAAAGACTAATAAATGTAGATTGGAGGGCCAAAATATATATATTTTGGCACTTATCAGGAATCCACCAAAAAACAACTCTAATTTTGTTGAGATAAAATTGAGAACACCTCTTAGAGTTTCATGGCACCTTGAACAATTGATTAGGAACTCCAAGATTCAATGACGAAACCCCTTGAATGTTTCTCCTCACAGAAACATGTATTTCGGCTGCTCTCGTGTATCGGTCCAAGAAATAATAAGGGGAAGCCTGCATTTATAAGCCCAACATTTTATCCAGTGGATTGACCGACTTTACCCTTGTAATTGCCTTCCCAAATATGGCTCCTATATGCCGAAATCCTCTTGTCTTGATCTTCTCGATCGATTTTCTTCTACTCTCATTACCTAAAGACTCAACCTATCAAATACAAAAGATTTGATTTTCTTCCACTTCCTAAACAGACACTCTAGAATTAAAATAAAAAATAAATTACAACTCGATAAATAAGGATACAATTAAATATGTGTTTTTGTCTTGGAATTTGCCAACACTGAGAGACCGTAACCCGTGGTCCTAACAATCTCCCCTTTGGCATTTCAATGACAAAACACACAAAAAAAATATATTATCCCCTAACAGATTGTGGTCACGGCCTGTAAAGCTGTAGAAACACTAAAGAATCAGAATCTGTTAGTCAACAAATTATTCCGCCTTTTTGTCACGGAATGACGAAGGTAGAGCACACATGAATAAGCCCAAATCAAGGAAGCAACAAATTAACAGATAATAACAGCCATCGTTAAACTAAAACAAATTTAAGCGAAACGTGTATGCCATGGGACGGAAATCGTATTATAAAGCAGTACCAAATTAATCAAGTATCAAAAAGAAAACTTAATTAAGTCCATCTAAGCTCCACGCATCAAAAAAATTTACAAGCACCACATGAGAGAGAACCAACGTGCTGAGAGAGAGATTTCTTTGACTTAATAGGGGAATCAAAAATTTACTCAACTCCAAACATAGAAAAGTCTATTATGTATCCATGTAGGGAAAGTCTACAATACACACATTTTAAAAGGGTGTACCATATGCACATATTTTATGATTTATTCATATCATTTTAGCGTGTTTCATAACTTTTGTCCTAGAATTTATAACTTTTTAGCAGTATGATTCGTAACATTTTCATTATGATTGATAACATTTTGGTATATCTCGTAACATTTATACGATTTGTATAACATTTTTTCTATAACTCATAACATTTTTGGGGGTGCATATGATACACACCCAAATAAAGAGTGTATATTGTAGTCTTTCCCATGTATGTATAAGACCAAAAAAAATGTAAGAGCAAAGTGGATGGCCGGATGGTGTCCAAATAGAGAAGAGTTAACTCTATTTAAACCTATTGTCATACTTCCTGTTTTTGTTTAGCAAAAATCTGCTAAAAGAAAATCAGAGAGTGTTGAAGCAACAATTATATAATCCGAGATACAAGTTCTCACATATATATGAGGCTCATAGACTATGACGAGATTTAGGGGTGCATGAACAAATAGGTATTAAACCAAACCGTGAGTGAATTCGGAGACAAATTGCAACATGCATTATGAATCTATGACAAAGTGAGTTTGTGACACTGTTTGGGCTAAATTAGCTCAATCTAATAGCAAATAATTGTGTGCGGGCGTGCCAGAAAAGAACTAACTTCAGAAAAGAAATTATTCTTTTCAAATTGATTGAAAATGACTAATTTAAATTAGGCAACTGTGTTATCCGTTCGCTTACCTCAATTAAGAGAAATTTTCTTTAAGGTATCAACCAAAATATATTGACACTCTTAATCAAAAAAGATAATTGAACATAAACAAACCTAAATCTAATCAAAGGTAAGTTTATATGCAAATACTCTTAAGATTTCGACAAGAACAATTAATACAGAAATGTAAGCACACTGAATTTTATCGAAAGTGAATCTGCAGTCGACTATTCTTTGGTAAGAAAGAACTAAAGGAAATAAGACAACTTGAATTTAATCAAAAGTAGTCTTACATGCAAATAAGCCTTCAATTTATAAGTTACTAAACTAATCTAATCTAAATCCTAAACTACGATAGATCGATCTCAGAGCAATCATTTTGTTTGAGTTATCAGATGATGAATTTTTTGTCGGGGCTTTCTCTTCATTTGCTTCTTCTATTTATAGACAATGGGTCTACCTTCGACCTCCATTCCCCACGTTCTGAAGTGATACCCACGTCTTTGTTCGAACTGCCCATTCTTCCCTCAAAAGACGGTTGAAAGGGAGCTTCGAACGGTTGCATGAACTAGTTCTTTCTGAATTCTTCTCTTTCCACGTTTGTTAATGTTGATCATGGCCATTTTCTGGATAGTTGGATTCCTGTTTACATGCATGCAGCATGGTTTAATTAGTGCCATAGAACTCGGCTATCTAAATGATTTACTACAACCATGACTGATACCCCTCATGAAACGAGAAGTCTAATATCGCCGTTTAATGGTTAATCAATGGCTAACTTTAATTACCATCTATTTGCCCTAGTTTAAAGTCCGAACGAGGTCGTTTCCAATCAAAACAAAACCATTTAGTACTAAAATAACATCATCATCAAACCTTCTGATCCTCCACACCTTAGGTCTAAATGTGATGTGTTCTGATTGGACAAAATACTATTCTATGCCACGTGTAATTTTCTCATTGGGTGGTAATTTTAGGATGTAAACACACCCCCCGCATTAACATCTAATTTAAAGTAATTAAATAAGTGTTAATGGTCCACGTTCTATGTCCACGTTTCCCTACAAACAAGGATGCATGGGTTATAGAAAGATCTGTTTCCTGCACGTCTCTTGAACTTCCCAAAGAGGACTATCATTAATTTGTCTATAAATAGTGATCAATGATAGGGTTCAATAAATCCTACTGTCCTTTCGAAACCCTTCGAAGTTGAATCCTACTCACAAGCTAAATTCCAGCTATGGATTCACTTCCCGAAATTAATCTTGTCCTAGAAAATTTTGACCACCAATCCAACTTCACTCAATCATCTCCCTCAAATTCCCCTCGGATGCTAGCCGGGAAAATTCTTTCTGACTGAACCTTCTGCACTCCTAACCCTTCTCCTACGGGTTGGGAATCTTCTTCTGCCCTTTCGAATTCGGCTAACGAATCTAGCTGGGACAATTGGGAGGAAAAACCTGCTAGCACCATTCTGGTCAAATTTGATCAACCTGACCCTACCCCAAAAAAGTTTCACCACTTTCGAACCCTATTTGCGAGTCAATTTTTGCCCCTGACTAATAGTGATACCACTCACATGGGAATGCTGGAGTCAATATATTCTTCCCTCAAATTCGCTCCCTTTCTTAAACAGGAAGAGAATTACCTTGGGTTAACCCCCTACTGTGACTTCAAACGCCTGGCCCAAAACCAAAAGACTTTATGGCTTGCCAAAGTGAAAACTCCACACTATCCCATTGATTTCGAAGAGTCAAACAAGCTAACTCATCTCCCAGAGGATCCTGATTGGTTCAGTGAAGTGACCAACCTTGCTATCAACCCTCCTTACTTCCAATGGCATTATGGCTACTCCAGTTTTCCTTCAGACAAGGGCAAAGCTTTGCAACTTCTTTATGCTTTCTCCTTCTTGGATGTTTCTATCCTAGAAGAACAAGTTCCGTTGACCAATTTTAAATGGGCTTGTGAAACACTTGTTCTATGCACCATCCCGTTTGTGGTTTCCTATCAAATCCACTGCTTTTTGGATTTTTTTGCCAATAATCAAAACATGGCTTGAAGCTAATGCTGCAGCTCACTTCTTCAATCAAGACCTCCAAGACTATGCCCTAGTCAAAAAGAGAATTGATAAGCTGAACGATCAAATTCTGAACTTCAAAGCTGAAATGTTCGAAGTGGATTTTCCTCGATAGAGAAGGCCCCGACCCCGGTGCAAAAGCAATCTACGTTCATCTCACCAAGAGGATGCCGAATTACTTCTATATTCGGGTCTTGAACCTTGTGAAGAGAAGACGAGGAGAGTCACAAGATTGCATGCCATTTGTGTTCTGCAGCACATGCTTGACATCTTCAAGATGGACGTGTGTCTGGCATCTTTTGTGAGATTGTATCTGTCTTGGGGGCTCAAATGTTGCATGTGGGAAAGTTGCCGGAATTGGAAGGCTTCTTGACATGTTGCATTCAAAAACATAGCATGTTGCCTTGGACTCAACTACTCAACCTCTTGGATGAATTCGCCCAGCATGTTCCCACATCATACCTCGAGGTTGTCCCCAAAAATATTAGGGATGCACTCCTCGAGAAGCTGATTGCAATAACCTCTTCTAATGTGTTGTTCAACACCTATTCCGATGGTCCACCTCTTCTGCCGTGTCGTCAATTTTATTTTTGAGTCCCTTGCATCGGATGAAACCTTTGGCCAACAGTTCATCGAAGAGGTGCAATCCTTTGCGACGGCTCCAGAATGGCTTCGGGATGCTATAGTGGACAAGTTCTCCAAGTATATGCTGAAGATAATCCGAAGCCCCTCCTTTTCCCCAAAGACCATTGATTCAGCCAAGATGGCCCTTCTCCTGGTAGCCAAACTGAACCCCATTTCGTCTTCACGGATTCACAAATTAGTTGATAGCTCCAAGATCCCTCCTCCGTTGCACTCTACATGTGCTAGTAATGAGGTATTCCCAACCGCAATAGATATTAATTTTGTTTTTAACTTCTTGTTTCTATTGGATTTTCATAAAAATGATATTGATGTGTTAGTTTAGGCCATGATCATTGGTGATATGGAATGTAATAATAGATTGGGAAAAGTAGTGTCCCTCGTATGTTCTCTCTCCTTTGTTAGCTTTTCTAGATCAATTGGATATCATTGCAGGTGGAGTGTGCAAGAATGCTTCTCAAGGCTGGAACAATGGTTGATGCTTTGGATGTGAATAAAAATACTGTGCCAAGGGCGGAACCAAGAATTGATTCTATCCCGGGCTAACCCAAAATCAGCGTTTTCAATTATATAGATCGTATCGGGATACATATCACATATCTTCAGATATGTTGTTGGAAGAGTAGAAATTTCTATTGTTCAGTTCAACAGATTTTTGAAAAAGAGAGAATACTAGAGACAAGAGTGGGGAATCAAACAGTTGAACAAAATAGCTAGAAATCGTCCCTATTTATACTACTCTATGGAAGACTCTAGTACAAAGATTTTTTCATACACGAGAAACTTTGAGGTAATTCTAGAATTACACATGTGACTAATTCTCACAAAAAATTATAGATATTTCACAAGAATATTTTAGAGTTTCTAAAGCTAGATATTTTAGAGTTTCTAAAAACTAGATACCATTTATATCTTCTTCAATAATGTCTTCTATCTTAGGGTTTTGTCGATTGGACTTGTTTGGACTTAACTTTCTTGTGTCAAATACTAAATTTAGTATATGCTTCAACAACATTAATCATAATTAATAGATAATTAAAAAGTAGATACACCTAATACCACCAACAAATTATGCTTACATTTTAAAAAAATTAAGATGCAAAATATCAAGTCTCTCAATTGAGACCTATTACATTAAGGTTTTATGTACCCTTTGTTAGGGAAAGAAAAGTCAACCAAAATACAATCAAAGTATGGTTCGTTCTTCTATACAAGCCATACATTGAGGTTGAATGTCTATCAAATGGTTTGAATGATTCCATAATTAGATCAAATGACTTAGATTAATGTATTCGGGGTTCCGCTCCTTGAAATAAGGTCCAACTTTTTCCAAATAAAAAATCAGATGATACATAGCGAATTAGGATACGCGATCGTATTGTGTAATTTCTATACAAAAAGGATACAGGGTGGATACGTATCGTTCTCCGAATGAGACGATACAAATCGTAGGTACGTATCATGTATTGTAGGTATTTAACAACTATAGGCGAAATAGTGTATATAATATGCAATTTCTTAGGAGTTAATATAGTGGTATCTTTAAATGCACAATATGAAAAAATTGCTCCCATAAAAATTTTTGGGACATCAACAAATCTCAAAAAATACTTCAGATTTTTTTGTTGTTATTACATTATAATTTAAACCTAAAAAAAAAGATTGTAAGAACCAAAAATTTAAAATTTAAGCTCACCATCCAGTATTTTGCATGACTGCATCAACTAAATCAGTAAAAATCTAAGCACATCGGTCAGTGCTCTGCATTTAGCAATATAAGAGCAAATTTAAGCACACCAGCCAGTGCTTTGCATAATAAAGGAATACTTACAGATCTGAAGTCTCGCAATTCAACGTACTTGAATAGTATTTCTGCTCAAACGTAAAAATAAATAAACTAGATGAGAGATTAAAGAAATTCTAGTTTTCCTCATCAATGAGAGATTCGAGGATTTTAATAGTAACATGTTTAGCTTGTTAGAGACTAGGATAATGTTCTAGCTTCATTAAGAGTGATGGACTCTAAGATTGAAAAATGAAAGCATAATTTTTTAGTTTAACATAAACCTTAGATGTCAGTCCTTCACTCGATTTGGAAGATGTTAGCTTAATGAACCCATTTTGGTCGATATCTTGACCAACGGATAACTTGAAGTCGCTTTTTAGGGTTTTTTCTGTGGCATCCGAATCAAAAGATTGAGCACCATGAGGTTTCATGAAATTCTTTGAGTCAATTTAACTAGGTTTTCAACTTTGAACAATCAACAAGAACCCCAGCCCTTGACGGTAGGAAAGAGGGAGAGTGCGAGAGAAAAAGTAGAAAGAAATAATGTACGAAAGAGGGAGAGAAAATAGGTTGGTGGAATATGTTGGGCTAAAAAAATATGATTTGAGCAAAACTTGTACATATAGTTTTTTTTTTCTCGAAGTGACCTAGGCTATAGCCCACCTTAACCCTCAAGTACTTCGGCCCTTGTACTGCGCTTCACTATGCAGCTCAATATGACAGCAAGGAGTGTGTAGCCCTTCTGCAGCAAAACGTCCCTTTAGCTCCTCGGTTCTTGGAGATTTAGGGGGGCCACTGTTGCAGTGGTATTCTGAGATCAACCACTTTGTGCATATATTGCCAAAAGTTAGGTCTGTCTCCAATCATCCCGGCCCATACCCTCAATAATTGGGGACTAGATGGGTTATGTTATGTTGTTGTTGTTGTTGTATGGTGCGGCTATGTAAGTCAAACCTCTGATCTGGTTGATGTTTCCTGCTGTCATAGATTTGTTTTTCGCTTTTTTCTGTTTTAGTTCTTGCGCTGTTTGTAACTTACTTTCTCTGCACTCTGTTTATTGCTACAGCACTCTTGAGAATCTAGATGGCGAAACTCCCATTGCTTGTGCGAGGAGGTACGGACAGCATGAGGTACTTGGTCTTTTGGTCACCTACCCGACCCTTGGAAGCTGTTCGACTGCTAAAAACAAATGAAGCGGCTAGAGAAAGATGGTTTCCATGTCAATATTTGGGATCGTTTTTGCGTATGCCAGGGTATTGTGTTAGGTAAAGGCTGATTGATGCACATATTGAAACATGATTCATTACACTTCAAAGATAGGAAAAAAAAAAACATGGTGCGCATTGCATCTGTTATTGTTTCTACTAGGGTGGTTGCTGCTACATCTCACCAATTTGTTGTCATACATAAATGCGGGATATGTTTGCTTTGGGAAATGCTGTATGCTCAGTGCCCCAAGTCTAGTACATCCTTCATAGTTTCTACAAATGCACACCGAGTATTTTATTTTGGTACACTTAGTTCAATTTCAGTTTCAGAGTCAGTACGTCGACAGAAATCTTAAGATTATTACTGCTCTCCTCGAAGGATATAGATCAAAAGCAATACTAGATTGCAATCCTTATTTTCCGATACAATGGATTCCACCTTAGAATCCTCTTGTTGAGCCTGAGGGTGGTTCTGAACTGAAAGATTGTCTCCACACCACCAAGGGGGAGGTACTCTTCAAAGTGTGCGGCTCTCCTCCCATGGAGGTATTTCATTCTCTTCTTTATTTCTTTGTTTTTACAAACAGAACTTCGTTGGAAGTTGAAACTCACAACTTTCTTTTCGGACAAGTCTCTGAACAAGTTTCAAAAGGCAATCTTGTTTTCTTTGTTTTTCTCAACCCCAACCACCTTCCATCTTTCTCTGTCTCTTAAAGACGGTACCCATTTGATTAATCTTTTGCACTCTTACTGTCGGTATATCCGCCAAAGAATGTTCCTATCAATTCTATCGATGGCAAGTGCACTTGTTTGCAAAGAAAGACTATGAACAGTTGAAGTAACAGTTTGGAACAGTACTCCGTTATTACTTCGTTATGACACTATGGGAAAGACAATTTATTGGCTACACTCTTACCTAGATTTATTGGGAAAGACAAATTAGTAACAGTTTGCACTCTTACCTAGATTTCCCATCACACTATGGGAAATTATTGGCTACACTTGCAGCATCAATCTTCTACAAAAGACAATTTATCATTTGCAGTACTCCTTCCGTTTCAAAATTTTGGTCAGTTTTCTTTTTTTTTTTTACTGTCCCAAAACATCGGGCCAATTTGAAAAGTCAACAAAGAAAAGTTGGTTCTTTTTTTCTTTTTCTTTTTCTTTTTCTTTTTTATATAATTATGTATTGTTCACAATTAAAAAGTTAGAATTTTCAAAACAGAAGAAACAACCTTGGATGGAGGGAGTAATTCGAATACCTAAGTACATCCCTCTCTCTGTTTGTCGTGCTAGCTAATTAAATTCAGCAACTCACGTGATTTTTTTTTCCTCCTGTGTTTTCAGAATTTTTGTTACTTAAGAATTATTTTCTGTATTTTTGTGCACAACTTGCTTAGTGAGGCCCACTTCAGGATATCACATAAATGATTTGAGTTGCTTATTAATTTTAAAATAGTTATTTTAACGGCCGAACTTTTAAAAGAATTCAATTGAATAACTGTAAATGCTTAATTCATGGTTCTAGACGATTGTACGTGCATGATTGGTCGCTTTAGAGGATGCAAACCCACGTGGAGGGGGCCACTTGGGGTTGACAACAACCCAAGTTGACGCTCATGGTCTTCCCAATAATTTCCATAGCATCGGCTTCAACAATTACCAGGTGGCTTTATTTGGTTGGGAGTTTAGTTTTGATAAATGGTAGAGAGAGAAATAGGGTAATGATTGAAGAGAGAGGTAATAATTGAAGAGAGATAGAGAGAAATGAGAAAGTAATAATTAAAAAAATAGGGTCATAATTGAAGAAAGAAGTAGGATAATGATTGAAAAACAAAACTAAAAATAAAATGAAATGACAACCGAACACTACACATGTGTTTCTCTCTCATCCCCTTTCTTCTCCCTCGCCCTCATCACCTGTACGAGATATCTCTCCAAATTCCCCATTCTTAAAAATTGCTGCCAGTGTTCCTAAGAAATTCTCCGGAATATGTCATCTTTAGACAGCCGGAATTATGAAGAAAGCCAAATTACTCAACCAATAAGCCTTGCCGCCAATGTTGCTAGTGGTACGGACTCGAGTCAAGGAAACAATCTTTCAAGAAATGGGACAAAGCTTTCCGAAGTCTTTCCCTCTTCAGACCCTGCTCTACCCGGAGCCTCGTCCAACCGGTTGCCCGTTTCAAAGAGCCAGCATCGAATCGATGGTGGTGTGGTTCAGTCAGACGACACTTGTCGTTACTTTTCACTGGATGAGGTACTAATGGGGACTGGCAATTTCGATGACGCATTAGTTATCGGGATCGGGGGATTCGGTAAGGTATACAAGGGATTCATCGACGATGGTTGCCATAAAGCGGTTGAACATCGAGTCCAAGCAAGGTGCTGGAGAGTTTTGGACGGAGATCAAGATGCTTCCAAAGCTCCGGCATGCTAATCTTGTCACGTTAATGGGATACTGCAACGAGAGTCAGGAGATGATTCTTGTTTACGAATATATAGCTCGCGGGACCCTTTCTGATCATCTCTACAAGCTAAATACAACAAAAAGCAATTCGAGTATCTCTCCTCTCTCATGGGAACAAAGGCTCCACATTTGTATTGGTGCTGCCCGCGGATTAGAACACCGTCATAGTGGTACCCGCCAGAGTTTCATACATCGAGATGTGAAGACCTCAAATATTCTAATAGACGAGAATTGGGGAGCTAAGATTTCGGATTTTGGATTGTCGAAAAGCACTACAAGTCACTCAATAACCCATATAATTAAGCACACAAGTGAAGGGCACATTTGGGTATTTTGATCCTGAGAATTTCATCACTCAAAGATTGACTGCGAAATCTGATGTGTATGCATTTGGTGTGGTATTGTTAGAAGTGTTATGCGGGAGGCCAGCCGTGGATAGAAAACTTAGTGAGGAGCAAATGAGTTTAGCCCGTTGGGCTCAACAGTGCATCAAAGAGCGAAAGCTTGCCAGAGTCATTGACCCCACTCTCAGTGGACAAATAGCACCACGTTGTTTGAAGTCTTTTGTTGTACTTGCACAAAATTGTTTGCATGAAAGTCCAAAATTACGGCCAACGATGGCTGAAGTGCTAGGTAGGCTTGAGTTTGCATTGTTATCCCAACAGAGACGAAGAAATGAGGGAAAAGTGACCAAGGTATTTCGAAGGGCTTTTTTTTAAGAATGGTCCCCAAAGTATTTCCGAATTTTTAATTTCGTCCCTATTGTACAAAACATGTCTATTGCATCCCCAATGTATTCAATCCGCGTTTAAATGGTCCCCATGGCATACACCATTTAGATTTGCCTTCTAAACCATGGGCTTTATAGTCAAAACACCCATTCTCTCACTTTCCCCCTTCCATCTCGCCATTTTAGCCACCTAGAGAATTGGAGGGAAAAAGTCCCGCCAAAATCTGTCTCCTCTCTCTTGTATATACACAACCAAAAACAAAGCATTGCCTTTCAAAAAAAAAAAAAAACCAAAAACAAAGCATTGCTCACCAAACAACGAAAAGAAGATGAGCACCTCTAATGTAAGTTCTGAACAAACCCATTCTTCTGTAACCTTTTTGAATGGAAATGGACTAACTTTTGGGTGGCTATATTGCACTAAAAAAAAAACAGAGCCTCTAGCTATGAAAATAGAGCATCCAAATAAAGGTTGAAAACATAACTTTCCAACGAAGCCCAAACACAAATTGCACAAATACACAATCAGAGCATAAAGGTTCAACCAAGATAATTAAAAACAATGGCCAACACATATCCAAAATAATGGCCAATACATATACCCAGTTCAATGGCCAATAAATATCAAAATAATGGCCCACAAGCATCCAAAATAATGTCCAACTACCACCTGAAATACTGGCCAACACAGTCCCAAAATAATGGCCAATACATATACCCAGTTCAATGGCCAAGACATACCAAAATAATAGCCAACACATATCCCAAAATAATGGGCCAGACATATCCAAAATAATGGCCAACTACCACCTGAAATACTGGCCAAAACAATGACCGACACATTTAAAGTTTCCTAACAGTAGCAAACATAAAAGGTGCAAGTTAACTTAGTTCATTACAGTTTCCATCATACTAAAGAGAAGAAAGATTTCCAAATTTCTTGCCTTTGAAGATTGCTCTTGTTGTAGACTTAGTAATGGTTGAGCCACCAGCAATTTGTGAAGACTGTGTAGCTTGTGCATAGTTTGAAGGTACATTAACCTGCATTAGAGGTGGTGTGTAATTATGCATGAGTAACTACTTATCAACTTTCAACTGTTATGCACATAAAAATAATAGTGTTACCTCATTTCCTCTCCATTGAACTCTCCCACCAATGCCTAACATTGCAGTGCCTCCTCCCCTTGTGCGAACGCTTGTGCCTTTAAATTGAGGTTGGGTAGCACCTTGACCTTCCCCAGTGCTTGCTGGCCTGCCCAATCCAATGTTTGTAGCTCTGCCCACTCCAATACTTGAACCCCTACATACCACCCCTGCCCACTCCAAGGTTTGAAGCCCTGCTTATTCCAGTGTTTGATCCCCTGCCACCCCTACCCATTCCAATGTTTGAAGCCCTAACCCTGCCATTGTGTGAACCCTTACCACCCCTGCCCACTCCACTACTTGAACCCCTGCCCACTTCATTGTTTGATCCCTTGCCAGCCCTACCCACTCCATTTCGTGAACCCCTACCAACCCTGCCCACTCCAATGCTTGAATCTCTTTCAACCTTGCCCACTCCTGTTGTGCCACCTCTGCCACCCCTGCCACCACTGCCCAATCCATAAGATGAACCCCTACCAGACCTGCCTACTCCAGTATTTGAACCCCTACGAGCCCTGCCCACTCCAGTAGTTGAACCATTGCCCTCTCCAATGACTTCACCATCCCCATCATTTGTTTCAGCCCTTACCAATACAGTAACTTTAGCACTCCCATCATTTGTTTCACCACCACCAGCATCAGTGCATGTCCTCCTATTATGACCATGCTTCCCACACTTTCTACAATAAACAGAGTTCTGCCCAATCCTCCTAAGCTTACATTTATCTTTTGGGTCAATGTATTCACTTGGATCCCTTCTTCTAGACTTTCTCGGCCTACCAAATTTTCTCTTCTCCAATGGAGGCAAAACAGGGGTAAATCCAGTTTTAGGCCACATTTGATGACCATTTATGGGCATTATCAGAGGTTGGTTTGTCCTTGCATAACTTTCCTTAGAATAACATGGATTGACAAACTCCTCTGGTTGTTGTTGCCTGTTGTCAATGGCTGCAATAGCATGCGGACAAGGGATCCCACATAGATCCCACTTCCTACAAGAACAAGTCATGGCTCCCAAGTCTACTGTGTATTGGCCATTTGGACACCTTACTTGAAAATTGAGCTCACCACACCAGTCAGCAATACTTTCATTTGATTCATCCATAAATTTCTCCAACTTATTGTAAATGTTAGTTAACATAGGGTCTGTTAGTCTCCTAATCCATTCCATTCTAATAACCCTCCTATTAACTAGATATGACCTAATCCATTCCAACATCTCAATGATTGGCTTGTCACGTGCATCAAGTATAGCTTTATTAAAAGCTTCACACATATTGTTGCATACCATATCACATTTGACAATATCCTTAAAGTGAGATCTAGACCAGTACCTTGCAGGTTCAGCCTCCAACCACTTGCATGCATCAGGATTCTCTTTATTCATAACCTCCATTGCATATTGAAAATGAGCAACATGAGTTGCTTTGGCACATTTCCAGAATTTTTCTTCCAGTGATAGGCGTTAGAAAATCTTCATGAAGTTACTAAGCAAATGTTTGCAACAATGTCTGTGCTCTGCACTTGGAAATGTTTCAGCCAATTCAGGAAGTAGCCCCTGCCATTCATTGGTAAGTGTGAAGTTAGTTAATTGTCAAAATACATGTAAAGTGGTGTGTTATTCCACTAAACTTTTTCTAAAAGTTCTATATTTGTCATTATTTGATTCGTCTTGACGAGACAAATCGGAAAAGGAATTTTTTTTACAGTTTTACCCAAATTTTTGGCAAATAACCTCTTTTAAGTTCAAAAAAAGAAAAAAACTTTTTTTGCTAAAAAGTTATTATTTCTCAAAATATTTGGGTAAAACTAAAAAAACACTAACAAACGCGAAAAAAATTCAAATAAAGATAACCAAAAAAGTAAAAAAAAAAAAATGTTAGTGGAATGGTTAATAAATATAAAGCATAAAAATCTTATTACCTTTTGCCTATCATTGATAAATGTGAACTCAGGCTCATTACTAGGTGTAATTCCTAGATCAATCCTCAGGAGTTCAAAAAACCACATCCATGTGTCTTTGTTTTCCTTTTCAACTACAGCATATGCTATTGGGTACATAGCATCATTTGGGTCAACCCCAATAGATGTCAGCAATTGGCCAACATAAAGCCCTTTCAAATGGCATCCATCAACCCCAATTAGTTTTCTGCACCCATGTATGAATCCACTCTTGCATGCAGCAAAACAAATGTACAACCTGTTGAATCATGGTTGGCCAGTCTCTTCATCTAATGGGGCATCCATCACTACAGTTGAACCTGGGTTTGATCTCCTTAGTTCTTCACAGTAGTCCCATAGCCGTCCATATTGTTCAATGTCATCCCCATAAATGAGCATGGCTGCTTTCCTCCTTGCTGTATACAATTGGGACTTGGACACATCAACTTTCATTTCCTTCCTCACCCTCTCTTTGAAGGCTTTGATAGGCATTGAAGGGTTGATTCTGAGGTCATCCATGTACCTCTTCGCTATCATGGAAGAGTTGACATTCCTATTGGTATAGCTTTTAAAACATTTATGCTTGGGTCTGTAAGTTCTAAGTTGGAAAGACTCTTCAGCTAGCACCTTGTGTGCATACATTTCCCATGGATATCCTGTTTCACATCTTGCCCTCACTCTCGTCTTGTCATTTTTCACAAACTTCACATTTCGTTGATTCTTAATAGCATGTTGTTTCACAGCAGCTTTGAAATCTGCATCTAAAGAAAATTTCATGCCCATTTCAAATTTGGGGTTTTCATTATCGTCCTCAATTCTAAATTTTTTGAACTGATGCTCATTTATTTTCTTAGTGTTATTGTCATCATCTGAGGAGCTGTATGCACTTCCATCTTCTGTGTCATAGTAAGCATCACTAAGAACAATCTCTTCACCCTCTACATTATCCTCTGTTACATACTTCTAACTACTCTCACCTATTCCCCTAAATTCTACCTCATCATCCACAAATGTCTCATATAATGCATCATCATTAGACATAGAATATGACCCATCACTGTACATCTCATCTTCTGTTGACTCATCAGAGTATAATTCCTCTTCATGTACCACTTCCTCACCAAGTATCACTGCCTCATCAACAAACAAATCATCAATGTTAATCACCAAGTCATCTGCATTACACGATCCTGTTTGGCTCTCCAAAAACTTCACCCCGCCTATGTGCTCCACATACAGTTCTGCAATTCTAGTAGGAGGCAAGGATGTTACCAAAGCAACAACATCAGCATCGCTTTTCATATGTACCAACCCAATATCTAAGTTAAGTCCAGGAACCCTATAATGGAAAGTAACATGTGGTCCATACCCTAAATGCTGGGAAATACCTTTCAATTCAATGAGAGACAGCACGTCAGAGTCAATTCCATCTATGACATCTATTTTACCCCCAACATATGCTCTGTTTGGTCCAGCAGTAAATACCCCACCATGGTATATTTCTCAGAACATAAAAGACAACATAGGGCCTGCATGCAAAAGGTCAAAGGAAGGAAAAACAATAAATATTTACCATGTGTTAAAAAACGAATCAAAATCATAAAGATACAACCAAAAGAAAAGAAAGAAAAACTAATCAACAATGCATGTCTTTACAGAGTATATAATATAATGGGTCCCTAGAAAGGGACAACTCATACACAGAATATATAATACAATGGGTCCAAGAAAGCACCAACTCATACATATTATATGCCAAAAGGAAAAAAAAAAGTGTCGAAAGTGAATTTTTTTTTGACTTCAATGCACATTACCTGTTCCTCTTGGGTTTTACCACCACCGAATCTTCACAGCACTGAAGATCGTACAAGATTCTTCTTCTTATTGTTTCAAGATGAACAATATTCTAAGATCAGAGAGTTGATTTTTGAGGACCCATCCTTTCTAGGGTTTTTTCGTACATCAGGAGTGGAGAGGCAAGTGAGAGTGGAGAGAATGGGAAAGTAGGGAAAAAGTAGGGAAAAGTGGGTGGAACGCGGGAGGATGGGTGTTTTGACTATAATACCCCTGGTTTAGATGGCAAGTCTAAACGGCGTGTGCTACGTGGACCATTCAAACGCGGATTGAATACGTTGAGGATGCAATAGACACGTTTTGTACAATGGGGATGAAATTAAAAATTTGGAAATACTTTGAGGACCATTCTTAAAAAAAAGCCTATTTCGAAGTATGATGGACAGGTTGTTGAGATCAAGGTTCTAAATACCGTACCGCCTAAGGTATCGGTTTTTCAACTCATGTGGTATGTACTAGTAGCGGTCAAGTACTGAGTGCCATTTCGGATTTAATGCTACTACTCACATATAGTTATAAATCAATAATTTTTTTCATACCGTCCAATTCATCCTACTATTACATGAATTCCAAAAGCTACACTCTCTTTATATTATCCCAAATCTATTCGAAATTGTCAATCTAACACCCATAGGTACCAAACGTTGGAGAGTTTTTTTATTTTAATCAAGACTTGTTCTATTTCCAATTGGCCAACCCAATTCCCCAGCGAAGCTAAACCCCAATTCCCCACGGAGTACTAAAACGTAACAGGTATACAGAAGGGCAATTTAAGGTTACATAGAAGAGCAATTTAAGGTTACATAGAAGGGTAATTTTGTCATTATGATATTTTAGGGTTCTCACATTATACGAAGCTTCTCCACTGTGGCTCTCTCTACCTGCTTTTAAGACTTAAGAGCATCCGCAAGAAGCTACTTAGGCTCCGTTCTGGAAAGCAAATTAAGTATTTATTTTTTAAAAATGCAATTTCAAGTTTAAAAATTATGTGTTTACACAAATTATTTTTCTATCAATATGAATCTTGTTTGATAGATCTCATTGAGATCATTAATACGGTGCAAAAAAAATTAAAAAATTATTTTCATTTACATTATTTTTAAATTTGAAAATTGAAAATAAATACTTATTTTTTAAAAATGTATTCTGAAACGGAGCCTTATTCATCACTTTTCGCTAGCGTGGCGAGGTGAACTCCAAACCTTGCCCCACACCAGACTTAGTTCCTCTGTCGCCAACATTTGAAAAATGAACATTTCCTCGTTTTTCTTAACGAGCCATTTTTTTTTAATGAAAAATTAGCCATATAGACAGTAGAATGGTTTTTATTCAGGGGAAGAACGTCAGCAAAATAGTTTTCAATGAAAGTCATTCAATTTCTTAAGTTTTTTAGTTATAAGACCAAAACATGCTCAAGTACTTTTATAGATTGTAGGGTACACTTTCTTATTATAGAGTTTTAGTGGCATAGGTACTTTTATAAGGTACCATAGGATTTCAGACACTTTCATATATAGGATACCTTAGGCTTTAAGCGCTTTTATAGAATACCCTAGATTTTAGGCACTTTTATAGGCATATTTGTTTTTATCTTTAATTACAAAAGGCGCTTGTCCTCAAGCTTAAAGATTTTTGTCGTCTTCCTTTTTTTGATATTATTATGTACTGTACATAAAAATTAGATTCTCGAAACAGAAGCAACAATTTCGATTCTAATACTCCCTCCGTCCCTTTTTTAGAGTCCGATATTTCATTTTGGGTTGTCCCTTAATAAGTGTCCATTTTGTAAAGTTAGTGGGTAAAAGTTGGTGCATTGTCTATTTTGTCCCTAAAAGTAAATTCCATTTTGAAAAGTTAGTGAGTAAAAGTGTAATGATGATGGGTAAGTAGGGAAAGTGGAGGAAAAAGTTGATGTGAAAGGTATAATGATGATGTCTTTTTAATAAGTTAGAATTACGAAGCAAGACACTTAAAAAGGGACGGAGGGAGTACCAAAGTACATCACTCTATCTGTTTGTTGTGTTAATTAAATTCAGCTACTCCTGCATGTTTTTTTGTGTGTGTGTTTTCGAAATTTTGTTACTTTCGCATTATTTTATGTATTGTTGTGCACAATTTACCTGTGCCTGAAGGCACAACACAATACATTTTGAACACAATTAAAATGAATTGCGAAACTATGACCATCCCCATCAACGATGCTGATTTATACGAAAAGATATTTTCTAAAATTAGGTTCAAACGAAGTTCTTTTAGTGCATGCCTGTGCCCAAAGGCATGGATCAAACAATTAGCACATGCAGATGAACACTGTATCCGTGAACAAAATATCAACCTATTTATGTAACACCTAGAGGTCATTCAAAATTTCAAAATAACGCGCACACATAGAATATGGAACATTTGGTCTTCTTTTTTTGACCCAAAGGTATCAATCCCGTGACAGATTAGACAGTGGTGAGAGATTTGCAATCGAAATAGCCATTTAAACGGTGAAAAAAAAATGGAGTCAATTTGGTTTTTGAATCGACTGCAATTGGGAGTGTGTGTATTCAAGAGAGAGACAGAGAGAAATATCTAAATTTTGAACGTGAGATCTGATTAATTAGTGGCAATTGTGCAATTACCATACTGTTTGAAAGAGAGAACATTGTTTGAGAAAGAGAAGGAGAGCCATAGAATTTATGGGGCTAATCAATTGTTAAGATTTATAAAGAAATAAGATTCAACAATTGAGCTGTTTTATTATATAGATTGTTGTGCACAACTTGCTTTGTGGGGCCCACTTTAGGGTATCACATAAACAATTTAATTTGAGACGTTAATTGATTTCAAAATATTTTTTCAGGTTACCTAGCAAAAGATCAACTCATTTATCGAAACTATACGTGCTTGATTCATCACACACGTTCTAGCTAAAGGACACAAATCCGAGTGGACTCTTGGAATTGACCTCAACCCAAGTTGATGCTCATCGTCTTCCCAATCATTTCCACAAAGGCGGCTTCAAACATTACCACATGTTTCCCTCTCATCCACTTTCCTCTCTCTCCTCACCATCCGTGAGATTATCCCCAAATTCCCCGTTCTTAAAATTTGTTGCCATTGTTCCTAAAAAAATATCCCATATATGTCATCTTTAAACAGCCGGAATTTTGAAGAAGTGCAAATTAGTCAACCAGTATGGGTTGCCGCCAGTGTTGCGAGTGGTACAGATTCAAGTCACGGAAACAATCGTTCAAGAAATGAGACAAAGGTTTCCAACGTCTTACCCTCTTCGGACGTCACTTCAGCCAGAGCCTCGTCCAAACAGTTGCCCTTTTCAAACAATCAGAATCCAATC
>BPLS01027719.1:0-17856 GCA_019656275.1 Rhododendron kiyosumense
TGAGGAAGCCAATTTTGTTGTGAGAATCCGTATTTTTTGCACACCACTTTAACCCATAAGGAATCATTTTCTCTACTGAATCTCCACCACCATTTTGCTAAAAGAGCATGATTTTGTTCAATCATCCTTTTCACTCCTAAACCTCCATATTTTTTGCTCTTTGTTATAATTTCCCAGCTAACCAAATGGATTTTCTTCTTTTCAATGGAGTCACCCCAAAAAAATTGCCTTTGAAGCTTCTCAATTTTCCTTGCAACAGACATCGGCATCTTGAAGAGGGACATGAAGTACACAGGAAGACTACTTGTATTTGAATTGATAAGTGTCAATTTACCTCCCGAAGACATAAATCTCCTTTTCCACACGGCCAATTTTTTCCCCCACCTATCTATCACAGGTTGCCAAGTTTGCACTTTTCTTGGATTGGCTCCAAGAGGGAGTCCAAGATAGTTTAGAGGAAGGGACCCAACGCGACACCCCATCACCTGAGCTAGACTTTCAACATCCTGATCTTGGCATTTCACCCCACACAACACACTCTTTGAGAAGTTAATTTTCAGACCCGACATGAGTTGAAATAATCTGAGAATCCTTTTCAAAGCTACAAATTCCTCCAACTTATTCTGGCAGAAAATGAGTGTGTCATCTGCAAATTGTAAGTGAGAAACTATCTCCCCATTTCTACCAACTCTGACTCCATTTGTTAAACCAATTGCTCTAGCCCTTTCCAGCATAATATTTAAGGCTTCCACAATGATATTGAACAAGAACGGGGATAGAGGATCCCCTTGTCTGAGACCTTTATACGTTTTAAACTCTTTTGTAGCAGAACCATTAACAAGGATTGACATTGAAACAGTTGAGATACACTCCTTGACCCATTGACACCATTTAACCCCACAACCAACTTTTGTAAGCATATCAATTAAAAAACTCCAATTTACACAGTCGTAGGCCCTTTCAAAATCAAGTTTTAGAAGCAAGCCACCCTGAGCACTGTTTTTCCAGAAATCAATGACTTCATTAGCTATCATTACTCCATCAAGGATTTGTTTACCACCAATAAAAGCCGACTGAGTGTCCCCAATGACCTTAGGGAGAATGTTTTTGAATCTATTTGCCAAAACTTTAGATAAAAGTTTATACACCCAACCAACCATACCAATTGGCCTAAATTCCTTAAATGAAGTTGGTCCATCAATCTTTGGAATTAAAGCCACAAAAGTTGAGTTGATACCTGAAGTGAGTTTGGCATTTGTATGAAACTCTAAAAAGAACTTGAGCACCATATCCTTCAGAAAATTCCATCCTTTCTTCACAAATGAGAAGTTGAAACCATCAGGGCCTGGGGCTTTGAAATTATTGCAATCCTTTATTGCATCCATGATCTCTTTTTCTTCAAAAGGTTTTTCCAAACCTTGAGCTTCCTCTCCAGAGATAACTCTAGGGAAGATTCCCCCTAAAGTACCTCTATATATTCTGTCTTCCAAAAAATTATTGCTAAAGAATTCCACCGCTGCTTCTTTAATCTCAATCGGATCCTCCAGAAGTCTTCCATTGAATTTAATAGAACCCACCAAATTCCTCCGGTATCTACTGTTAGCCACAATCTGGAAAAATTTGGTATTCCTATCTCCAAGTTTCAGCCAGTTGACTCGGGATTTTTGTTTCCAAAGTGATTCCACCATTTTCTCCAATTTCCAAAGCTCAGATTTTGCCTTGCTTCTGAGCTCTTTTTCATCTGAATTGAGTTGTCTATCCTCTGCCAATAGGTCCAGCTTATGAATCACTTCCTGACTTGATTCCAAAGCTGTGAACACATTTCCAAATTCCTCCTTATTCCATTGCTTCAATCGAGTTTTGACGGCCCTTAATTTTTGAACAATAACAAAGCCAGCCCAACCATACTATTTCTATATCTGTTATCAATCTATTTGTTAATCGGTTATCAATCTATTTCTAAATCTGTTATCAATCTATATATTTGCTAATCGGTTATCAATCTATTTGCTAAATTTGTTATCAATATATTACTAAATCTGTTATCAATCTATTTGTTAATCGGTTATCAATCTATTGCTAAATAAAAAATTTATCAATTTATTTATTTGCTAAATCTGTTATCAATTTATTGTAAAATCTGTTATCCATCCATTACTAAAGCTGTTATCAATTAGGGAAAATGGGATGTGGCGGTTAAGGAGGGAGAGACGAGGGAAGTATCAACAACGCTACGTACACTCTTAGAGCATCTCCAATCCATGACTTCATATTGTAGATGTTAAACGTTTTCTGAAGGCCGATGTGACATTTTGGCATTTTCAATTTGACATTAAAGCCTTCTTTCCAACTCTTATGCCAAATTCTATTTATTTGACATCAAGTTATCCATCTCCAATCCGTAATGTCAATCCAAACTGTTATTTTTTGAAATTTGGCATGGAAGAGAGTGGTTGTCAAAGTTGACAAGTTTGTCATTCCCTTCAAAGCCACGTAGATTTTGGCATCAAAGAAGGCTGTTAGGTTGGATTGAATTTTGGTGTTAATTGTTACCGTTAACATATCCAGGCATCTCCCATTGGAGATGCTCTTATCGACCACTCTTCGATCACTGATCATCTCTCAAATATATGTAAGAGATTAGTGTCGGTAGGCGTGTCCATAACATTGAAAAAAAAAAAAACTTATTTTTTGTAAATATCATAGACCTTGATACTATTGAGATGATTCCAAAAAACAAAAAAAACTGGGCTCCACTTTTTCTTGATTCGATAAATACACGAAATTACATCACATATATATCTCGCCAACTTCAAAATCCAATTAAGTTGAATCAACACCCATGGAGATGGAATTCCTCTTCCCATCTTCAATCACAATTATTCCTTCCATTTTCATCTTCTTTCTCAATCTCTACTACATTCGTAGAAAAAACACTACTACTACCAACAAAAAAGTCCCACCTGAAGCCGGGGGCGGGTGGCCTTTAATTGGCTACCTCCCCCTCTTACGCAGTCATATGGGCTGCCTGTTGGGAGCTAGCCTTGGCCAACAAACACGGACCTATATTCACAATCCGGCTCGGGGTTCACCGAGCCCTTGTGGTAAGTAAGCTGGAAATGGCCAAAGAATGTTTATCCGGCTTAAACGACAATGCATTCCCAAACCGGATGACTTTCGACTTTAAAATTAAAAAAAAATGACAAGAAAAGTACGATTGTTTTTTTTTTTTTTTTGTACATTTCTGATTCTTCTCGTCAAAATAAATGTAAAAGGTACAAGATTCTGACCCAAAATATAAAAATAAAATAAAATTCAGGTACAAAGATACAGGTTATTATCATAAAATAATTGACGTTAGTCGAAAACCTAGAGATTTCACTTGATTCCTGGTCAAAGTTTTTAGTTTGTACGCGTTTCTCTAAAAAACCCGAGAGATACAGGTTATCATAAAATAATTAATGTAGTTGGATGTCAGTTTTGACACATATTTTTTGAGATAGAAAAATGTTTAAGAAGTTTGCATATTTTTTTGTCTTTAGTTAATTTTTACTGTAACATTTTAGCTAACTTTTTGACTTTCTGAATTGAAATACGCTATATACATCTAAAAAATAAAAAATAAGTAGAAAATTTGATTAAAAAATTACCAAAAATGAAAAAACACAAACAAAACAGCCAAAAAATTTGGAGAGAATATTACTGAGATAGAAACCAAACAACAATACGTTGTCTAAGAAAGAATATTTCAAGTTACTCCAAACTGCACCTAAACAAGATTTTGTGGGCATGCAACTGCTTAACTCTATGTTTAATGGGCCCAATCCGAGCTCGACCAAATTTTGCCAAATCTGGTAATTCGCAATTTGACTTCTGACGCATCGACCAGTCCAACTGATCCATGAATTCAGCCGCTACTTGTTCTACATCAGGATGAGACTCATTGGATTGACAGACTAGTTCATTAAATAAGTATATACGGGCATTTTAAAAATTATTCTTAATTTTTTGAAACAAATGTGATTTTGAACATTTATGCCTTGAAGTGCGATATTATTCTACATATATGAATGATTTTCTACATATATTATTCTAAAAAATAACTTTCTTGCAAAAATGCCGAAACAATCATGACAATTTTTGCACATATTATTTACTGCTTTGAAAATTAAAATCACGTGACATCTCCCAAACAAAAGTAGGGAGAAGGTAACTTGTTCTCATTTTTAATTTAATTCTGTGAATTACCCATTTACTTACCCAGGAAAGAATTATTCAGGGAATGGAAGAATAAATGTCGATGACGGTTTTTGGGAGGCGTTTAAGCCATTCTTTGATCTAATGGGGACATTTACCGTGGCGGATGAGATTCATTTGATCTAATGTAGAGGACTGCACAGTGGGCGGGTATCACATCCCGGCAGGCACCGTCCTGTTTGTGAATTTGTGAAAAATTCATCATGATCCCCAGGTATGGCCCAACCCGTGGGAGTTCCGGCCCGAAAGGTACTTGACAACTCACAAAGATGTTGATTTGCGGGGGATGCATTTTGAGTTGCTGCCATTTGGAAGCAGGAGGAGAGGGTTCCCTGCAATTTCTTTTGCACTCCAGGTTCTGCAGTTTACGCTTGCTAGTCTAGTACATGCGTTTGAAATTGCAATGCCATCTGATGAACCTGTTGATATGACTGAAAGCCTTAGATTCAACAATGTCAAAGAAATGCCACTTCAAGTCCTCCTCACTCCACGCTTGCCTTCTAAAGCTTATGGATGATTATGACCAATTTATGCTTTAATGTTCTATCAGCTTTAGGGTTGTCTGTGACTGTAAGGATCCAAAATTTTATCATACCTTGATATATATAAGGCATAAATAATGAGTTCATCATGTCATTTTTATCTAGATGACAAATAAGTTAAACTAAATATTAGTGTATAACTAATTTTAAATTGGCTCTATATTTGCTTCAATTGCGTTATAGAATCAATGTAGTTAATCATTGATTAATTATCATTAGAACAAGAACGTGTTAGAGAATATTGATTTTAACTTATTTTGATCTTGGTTTTGAGTGGGTCCCACATTTCTATGATGTCGGACCCACATACTATTGTGTTCGTCCTCGTGAGGAGATTAATATCAAACACTTGGTTGGTTAAAATCAATTAATGGTGAATAAGAAATTGACTGTAAAAATGCCTATATAAACATTTCTAATTCTTCTCGTCAAAATAAATGTAAAAGGTAAAAGATTCTTATCCAAAACATAAAAATTTAAAAAAAAATTCAGGTACAAAGATACAGGTTATTATCATAAAATAATTGACGTAGTCGAAAACCTAGAGATTTCACTTGATTCCTGGCCAACTAAAATTGAACAAAGCATTATAGCCTAACAAAACAAAATATCTATACCTAGCCTAAATAAGTTTGATTGTTTGAGAACTTAAAACTTAAAGTGGTGCAAAAAAAAGTATTATTCTTTTTTCACATAAGTAACAAACAATTTTTTTTTCCCCTTATTTTTATGACGAATGCATTTAAACCTTCACTACAATCAAACGAAATTCATATAAAGGAAGTAATATGACGTAAGTATGTGCAGCTTTACTAATACTTTAGGGGGTTCAAGTGAACCTATTGGGTTAAGAAAATACAATAAGATTTTATATTTTTTTAATGTAATTTGATTATTATTTGTTATTGTTACACTGGGTCATATGAGTATAGCAAATGTAAGTGAAAATCTATTTAAATATGTGAGTAAATAGATAGTAAATAGGTAGTATATAACAACCAAACGAAATTCATCAGGCTCAATTTATTTTCAATCAAATAAAAATTAGAATTTATGATAGAGTTTTGCATTGCGAAATTTTTTTGCACGATTTTGTCACCGCTAAATCAAAATTTGTGAACCGCCATTGCTTAGGAATTTAGCTATGTGTGAAACAACAAAGTAAATGGAATCTGAAAATTTAAGACTGGTGTGAGGTAATCTATTGAGAAGATAAACAGCACAAAATGACAAGAAAAAAAAAAAAAGACTTATAATAGAAAAGTACAAATTTACCTTTGAACAAAAAAAAACGTCAAACACGAACAAAAAAAAAAACAGAGCACAAAATGACTTTTGACTTTTAAAAAAAAAAGAGACTTGACTTTTAAAAAACAGAGCACAAATTGACTTCTGACTTTTAAAAAAAAAAACAAAAAGACTTTTGAACCCTCTTCTTAAGAGCATGCATATGAAGCCAAATTTACCATTGTCATTTTAATTTTTGACAATGAACTATTTGGCCAACAAAATGATAAGACAAGTACAATTGTGATATCGCCTTAAAATAGAAAAAACGTCAACGATGACAACATGCGAAAGCCAAAAAAAAAAACCTAAAAACAGAAGGCCCACATTTTTTTATTCTATAAATACACGAAATTGAATCACATATCTCAACTTCAAAATCCAATTAAGTGGAATCATCACCATGGGTCCTTCCTCCCATCCCCAATCACAATTATTCCTTCCATTTTCATCTTCTTTCTCTGTCTCTACTACGTTCATAGAAAAAACACTATTACAAACAAAAAAGTCCCACCAGAAGCCGGGGGCGGGTGGCCTCTAATTGGCCACCTCCCACTCTTACGCGGTCATATGGGCCGCCTGTTGGGAGCCTTGGCCGACAAACACGGACCTATATTCACAATCAGGCTCGGGGTTCATCGAGCCGTTGTGGTAAGTAAGCCGGAAATAGCCAAAGAATGTTTATCTGGCTTAAACGACAACGCATTCCCAAACCGGCCAAAATCCATAGCGATCGATCACTTGTCTTATAACTACGCAAATTTCGCGTTGAGCCCGTATGGGCCGTATTGGCGCAAGATGCGGAAGATCACGGTGCTCGAGCTTTTGTCGAACCACCAGCTCGCTATGCGCAGTCACGTGCGCGAGTCAGAGGTGAAAAGTTCGGTCACTACAACAAATCTGACTTTTGACGACACAAATTGCCGACACGCCCAAAAATACGTCGCCGTTGGGTATGTATTGGCGACAAACTTTGATGTCGCCAATAATTTTCACATTCAGCGACAAGGATTGGCGACACAACAAAAATGCGTCGCCGTTGGATATGTATTGGCAACACATTTTGATGTCGCCAAAAGTCTTCACATTCAGCGACACGAGGTGCGTCGCCGTTGGGTATGTATTGGCGACATCACTTTGACGTTGCCAACAGTCTTCACATTCGGCGACGCAAATCGCGTTGCCAAAAGGCAAATTTACGTTCGTAAGCAATTGGCGACGTGAAGCGTGTCGCCATTGGATACGAAGTTTTTCATCTGTACAAAAATTCATTATTAGAATGATATATCACATTCGATCAAATATGTAACAATAAGAGATTTACTTTATTTTTGGCAGGAATGATTTAGTCTCTCTTATGTAAAAGATAGACAGTTCTAATTTTAAAAAATAGCTTAAGTGGCCCTCTAATTGTGCACTATAGGATTTTAATGTCTCTGGAATTATCGAATATGTTATGAGCATGTAGTTGCTGAGATTAAATTATCACCGATTTGGCGAGGATGATATAATTGATAAGACGTTAAATCCTAACGGTTTAGATTGACCATTCAAAAAAATGAGCCAGCAACTACATGCCATTAGAATCTATACATTCAATTTATTTGTTTCTAAACCAATGTCTTATGCTATAGTATAATGTACAGTAGCCAGATGACCGCAGCATAATCACGACGATCGATACCGTTCATTTTGTTGTGGTTAGTACTGTTTTAATCATTCTCGTAAATTTTTAGGTCTATCGGATTTTGAAAACCCCTTCATCGGGATGCAGATTTATTATTAGAATGAAATTTTACATCCAATCAAGTATGTAATGATAGGGATTTACTTCATTCTTAGCATAAATGGTTTAATCTTTCTTATTTATAAGATAGACAATTCCAATTTTAAAAAAATAGTTCAAATGGCTCTCAAGTTGTACACTATAGGACTTTAATGCCTCAGGAACCACCGAATGTGTTACGATCATATGGTTGCTAACATTTGATTATCATCAATTTTGGTGAGAAAGAAATAATTGATAAGACATTAAATGCTAGAGATTTAGATCGATCATTTAAAAAAATAGCAGACCACTACATTTAAAAGGTATACATTAAATTTATTTATTTCTGAACAAAGGTCTTGTGCTAATCATTCTTATAAATTTTTGGGTCTATTCGATTTTGAAATCCCCTTCATCTGGACATAGATTCTCTATTAGAATGATATTTTACGTTTGATATCAAGTATGTAATGAAGAGAAATTAAAAAAAATCTAGTGAACCTGTAAAATTAAGACATAGATATATAAGTATCTACTCCATTCATCCCAATTCAAATGTCCCCTACGAATTTTTGTGCATTTTCACTTAAATTTGGTGTAAAAAAATAAAAAAATAATATATCAATTTTTTTTTTTGGGTTTGAAAATGAACGAAAATCAGTAGTAGACATTTAAATTGGGACGGAGAGTAGAAGAAATTAACAATCGTAAAAAGAAAATTATTAAAATACAATAATATAAAACGACGTCATTTCGAGAAGACCTAGTCTTTTTTTTTTGGTCAAAAATACTTAAATTATTTCACCCTATTTGAATTTTGATAAGTATGAAAGTTGTTAACCATTTGTGTTATTGTTCAAACCCAATTTAAATTACTTCAATCACAATTATGGGTTAAAAGTTATGCCCAAAATACTAAATAAATTAACTCTAATTAGGGGTAATTCAAATTGGGTTCGAACAATAATGAAGGGCTACAATTTTCATGTTTATCAAAATTGCCAATTTTAATGTTTAAAGTGGGGGTGTGCAAAAAATCCGCAACCCGACCCGACCCAAAGGGTCTTGAGCGGCTCCGAACATGCAAAAAAGTCCGCAACCCGACCAACCTGACCCGACCCAAAGGGTCTCAAGCGGCTCCGAACATAGGCTTCGGTCGGGTATGGGTTGGGTTCTGTTAAAAAAATGAGTTTCGGTTTGGATTTCAGGTCTGTGCGTTTTTTACCCGTGGGGGTCGGACCCGACCCGACCAACCCGATCCGACGGAAAAAATCGGGCTCGCAAACGGGTCTATAGCATCAGTCGGTTTGGTTGCGGGCTTGTATTTTTTGTACCCGACGTGGTCGGGTCGGGTTGCAGGCCATACCCTACCCGCGCCGACCTGTGCACACCCCTAGTTTAAAGGTTCAAAATCATGTTTGATTCAACTTTAATTGATATTTTAATGTTAAATACATACTATATATATTAGATATTCCAAATATATAACGATAAGTGTGTCTAGTGCAGTTGGTTAGAGCCTTATGTGTAAAGGCTTGTATAGTTGGATGTCCTGGGTTCAAAACCTAGGAGGTGCAAGAAAATTATATTTTTCATCAAGTGACCTTTCGGCGATGCAACAATTGGTGTCGCCAAATCTATTGCTTTTTGGCGATAGAGGTGTTTGTGTCAGCAAATACAATTGCCGACATAGCAACGGCGACGGCATGCCGACGCAAGGACTTGCGTTGCCAAAATCCTTTGCCAACGCAAATAAGCCTTTGCCGACATACTATTATGCGTCGCCAGAACCGAATTTTGTTGTAGTGGGTGAAAGTAGTTTATAACAAGTGGGCGAAGGAGGGGAGTTGTTTGGTAGAGATGAAGAGATGGATGGAGGACATAACCTTGAAATTGACTGCTGGAGTTATTGCAGGTTTTGTGTTGAGCCTCAATCCTTTTCGTCTACTAATGCTTGAAATCTACTTATTACATTCTGTTGTTTTTCTTGACACATTATTCATTTTCTAGTGGTCCCATAATGCTTTAGAGACACAATTCGAAAACAAAAGTATCAACCTAGTTGAAGACTATGATTCCGTTTTATCCTTGTTCCCTTTAGTCTTTGTAATGTTTATTCAAAGATTAATAAAATTTTCTTCACCATTCAAAAAATAAGAGATGTACAGTATTGTACTACTCTCGGACAAAACCTATAGTGAACTTACCTATATGATTCGATCCATCACACTAATTTATAAGTCAGATCAAGTCAGAAGTTCTAGTATACATGTAGAAAAAAGTATGACAACAAATTGCCCAATTTCCTCTATATCATCAAACATTTGAGTTGATTAAACTAGTAGCTATCAGATTGGATATTTGGATTGATAGAATTGTCATTTTGAAAATTAATCTTATTTTTCAAAACAAATGTGTATTTACTTCTTTGAAAATTAATATTTTAAATCACGCGACTCTCCAAAATAGATCAGCAAAAGAAGGGAAAAGGGTAATTTGTTCTCGTTTTTAGTTGAGTTCTGTGAATTACCCATTTACTTACCCAGGAAAGGAATTATCCAGGGAATGGAAGAATAAATGTCGATGACGGTTTTCGGGAGGCATTTAAGCCATTTTTTGATCTTATGGGGACATTTACTGTGGCGGACGCGATCCCATTTCTCAGATGGTTTGATTTCGGAGGGTACGAGAAGGAGGTGAAAAAGACGGGAAAGAAAATGGATGATCTACTTCAAGAGTGGTTAAACGAACATAAACGGCGAAAAAACTCCGGTGATCAAGTACCTGAGCCAGATAAAGACTTCATGGATGTGATGTTGGAAATTCTCGACGGTGGTACAAATAAGATACTCAATTTTGAGGCTGATACAATCATTAAGGCTACATGTGTGGTAAGACCGTTTCCTTTTGGAAATGTTTAATCCCTTGTCCAAAATTAACCATATGGTCCTATTTTTTCTGTCTTCTAAGGTTTCATAAATCTTTCGCGTCAATAAGTTTTTTTTTACTTTTTTCAATTCATCTTGATGAGAAATTTTGAAAGTAAAAAAGCTTGGATTAATGAGTGACATAAAATAACCACTGAAGACCACAATAATTGAGAAATTAAGTTTGTCAAGTTGGTTATCTTATTTATCTCCCTAGTAGTGACCTGAGTTCAAGTCTCACGGAGAGTAGGTTTAGGGTTCAAGATTATGGATAGTCTCTAAACCCCCGTTAACTAACATACTAACATCCTACTAACTATCGCTAATGTATAACATATGATGAAGAAGAAGAAGAAGAAGCAGACAAGTTCTATTTTTGCTTTTTGCATTTCTGATTATTCTCTTCAAAACAATTCTAAAAGGTAATAAAAGATTCTGACCCAAAACATAAAAATTCATAAAAGTTTAGTTGCAAAATGATACAAAATTCTTGGGTAGAACACACCCTTAAAAATCAGCTTACAAGCTAGAGAAGGGTGCCAAAGAGATACAAGTTACTATCCTTAAATAATGTAGTCGAAACCCAAGAGAATTCACTTGATTCCTGATCATCTATGCTGCTATGCAATTGCTTAACTCTATGTTTCATGGGCCTTGCAGAGTCTTATTCTAGGTGCCATCGGTCTTACAAGCATAACTCTTACATGGGCAGTTGCTTTGCTCCTCAACAATCCACGCGTACTAAAGAAAGCCCAAGAAGAATTGAACACCCAAATTGGTGGACAAAGGCTAGTAGAAGAATCAGACATCAAAAATCTGGTCTACGTCCAAGCCATAATCAAGGAAACCTTGCGTTTATACCCGCCGGCCGTACTCGTGCCCCCACGGGAAAACGTAGAGGACTGCACAGTGAGCGGGTATCACATCCCGGCAGGCACCATCCTGTTTGTGAATTTGTGGAAAATTCATCATGATCCCCAGGTATGGCCCAACCCGTGGGAGTTCCGGCCTGAAAGGTTCTTGACGACTCACAAGGATGTTGATTTGCGGGGGATACATTACGAGTTGCTGCCGTTTGGAAGCGGGAGGAGAGGGTGCCCTGCAATCTCTTTTGCACTCCAGGTTCTGCAGTTTACGCTTGCTAGTCTGGTATATGCGTTTGAAATTGCAACGCCATCTGATGAATCTGTTGATATGACTGAGAGCCTTCGATTCAACAATGTCAAACAAACGCCACTTCAAGTCATCCTCACTCCGCGCTTGCCTTCTGAAGTTTATGGACGATTATGACCAATTTATGCTTGAATGTTCTGTCAGCTTTGGGGTTCTTTGTAAGGACCCAAATTTTATAATAACCTTGAAATATAAGGCATAAATAAATGAGTTCATGTCGTTTTTATCTAAATGATGACAAATAAGTTAAACTAAGTATTATTGTGTAGTAACTAATTTTTAATTTGTGCTCTATTTACTTTAATTCCGTTAGAATCAATGAATTAGTTCATCAGTAATTAATTATCATTAGAACAAGAACATGTTGGAGAAAATTGATTATAGCTTATTTTGAGCTTAATTAGTTTTGAGTGGGTCCCACATGTCCATGTGGTCGGACGCACATACCGTTGTGTTCGTCTTTGTAAGGAGATTAATAACGAATACTGTGTTAAAATCAATTAATGGTGAATGAGAAATTGACCGTAAAATCGCCTACATGAACAGTAGTAGATGAAGAAAAAGTGGTTAGTCCCACATTGGTGTGGCAACTAAAAATTCTTGGGTACTTATACGCCGAGTTGGGTAGGGACCGTGGGGTGTACAAGTTTTGTAGCTAGGGGGAGGAGGCATGGATAACGTCAGCATTTGGGCAATCCTCTACTTTAATTATTACTTTAAACAAATGTTCTGAATATCGTACCGGTCAGGTATCGATTTTCCTATCCGTATGGTACTGGTTAGATATCGGGTACCGTTTCAGATTTGATATTTAACCGGTACCGTTTCAGATTGATCACTATTAGTGTTATTTTCTTACTTAAAAAAATTTATAGTATAATATACATTATAAATATAAATAAATAAATAAATCCGGTATTTGTCCGGTATTGTCCTACTTGAAGAAAAAAAAGTAGTCCGGTACCGACCGGCATTTGAACCAGAACGGAATTAGAGGTGTAGGGTACTAGATTTTGTCAAAAACAATATATACCGGCCGGTACGGAACGGTTTGATAACATTGTTTTAGACCCCTTAAAAATTGGGGCCGGCTATGCTCCCAGTGAATACTCAAATTAATTAGCTAGCTAGCTAGTAATACCTTGTAGAATAAGTAAATAAGCAAAATGCAAAACAAACTTGTTAGGCCGCCATTAACTTACTTTTGTAATCTGCATAGTTCAGTTCAATGAACCGTATTTATTTTGCATTTGTCGGAATATACCCCCTCTGTCCCATTTTTTTCCCTCAGACTTGATAGAAAATTTGTTATATTTTAAAATTGGTTAAATTTTTCACTTAGTTTTCTATGTGTGTTTTAATAGTACAGCTAGCATTGTGTTAAATTAAATAAAAAATCAAAACGGGTCCCATAATTTTACTTTTGAACACTCTCTCCCCATCAACAGCTATAATTGCCTAGCGGTTCATCAAACTCATGCTAGCTCTTTCCATCTCATAACCCAAAATACGATTAAACTCGTCCTAGATTTGTTCCCATGACCTTGCTCATGATTGATCGGTCCCGTAGCAGCATCTTTCGAGATGCGCAACCATGCCCTTAGAAGTGTTTCATCCTCCTCCTTACTCCAATTTGCATTCCTCTCCTTCGATCTGGTGGCCATTCTTCTTTTGGAAATGTTAATTTTGAGATGGTTCTGACATATTCAGTGAATGCAGTGGGAGGGATTTGGAAATTTTCCAAGTAGTTAGAAAATGAGAAAGAGCCAAGGGCGAAAGTGTGGATTTGGTGGTCGAGAAATATCCATTATTGTGGAATGGATAAAGGAAATTATTATTTGGGGGTGAAATTTGGATGAGAAATGGGAATTAGGGATGGTGTTTTACAGTGGTGTGCTCAGCATTGTGCTGGTCACCTCTGAGTCGTCAAATCATGCATCTGACGACTCAGATCTCATCTCGGCAATGAATGGCTCTCAATCATTGATTGTCGAAATGAGATCCAAGCCATCAGATACACGATCCGACGGCTCAGAAGTGCACAACATGGCACCACTGCATAGCACCAACCCGAAGTCTGAGAAATGGCAAGCAGACAAAGACAAAAAAAAACGGAGCAAACAATGGAGTGATACTTGAAGGGAAAATGCGGAACGGTAAAGTTATAAATTAGGCTGCATTTTGCTTTTGGTCAAACCTAGGGCTTGTTGGTTTTAGGATTTAGGATTGTGAATTTTGAATAGTGAGCAGATAGAAATAGAGAGAGAAATGAGAATCATAATTGAAAGAAAATTTATTGAAGACCGTACACTGTACGCAGAGAGAAAGTTCAAATCTGACCTAAAATCTCAAAACGAACATGGTGTGGGCACACTTAGTTGAGGTTTGTGGAGTTTGCATAGGTAACCTTTGTCTGAGCTTTTTTAACCTCTTGACATACTTTAACCACAGCCAAACTACACTATTGGGAGCACACAAAACACTAATATATTAATTAATTAACCGACCTAATTTGCTTCTTACCCCATTACTGGAGATGGCCTAACAGGGGCAGAGGCACATGGGTACAAAGGAGGGCGGTCGACCTCACCGTATAATTTTTACCCCATTTTTACTAATTTGACCCAAAATTTTCATAGGAATAGGTATAATTCAGCTACTTTGACCCCATAAAAAATTTCTAAATTGCCCCAACTTGTTTTAAGTGTATAGAAATTTCAACCGTTCTCTTCTTTTCGAGAGTTAATAGTTTTAGAAATAAGGCTATAATGTATTATTTTTTAAATATAACAAGTTTTTCGTGGCCAATTATTAGTGCATGTGAATCTTATAATTAACCTTTTAATTTAGTTATTTTTGGACCTGTGCATAGAAAAAATATATTGCATATGAATTTAATTTTTATATGAATTTAATTTTTATCCTACTAACCAAAATTTCTTACTCCGCCCCTTTGACCTAATATTGGGTTCAATAACATTGACTTATTTAATGCACCCGGCCCTTTGTATGAAATAACTGATGAGGTAGGTTCGGAATTTAGGGGGCAGCATTAACAAGGGTAAATTCCTGGCCGGTCCCTTTTTTTACATGGAGTTCCATGCAAATCCCTTTTTGTAGAGCTATTCCATCCGGTCCCTTTTTAAAGATGCCTTTATTATTTTACCCTTGTCACTATTTCAACACTTCCAGAATTCACACCCCACCCACAGAATTCATATACTCTAAGAATTCACACCCTTAAGAATTCACACCCCACCCACAAATTTCACACCCCACAAAATTCACACCTTCAAGAATTCACACCCCATAGAATTCACCTCCACGAATTCACACTCTCCAAAATTCACACCCCACCCACAGAATTTACACCCCAAGAATTCACACCTTCAAGATTTCACACCCCACAGAATTTACACCCCTTTTAAGAATTCACCCCCTTTTGTACCATTCACACTTCTAGAATTCATGCCCATTCAAATTACAAAGGTAATTCTCAACTTCTTACATCAACGCCTCCATTCACAATATTCTTAAATTACTCTTACATACAAAAATTTGGGAGGAGGTGTCAAAGAATTCACAGAAAAAAATGAGAAAGATAGAATTCACATCCCCAAATGAGGATTCACACGCTTGAAAAAACAAAATTCAAACGCAAATGAAGAATTCATATCTTCAAAAAAAACAGATTTCGCATCTTTAAAAAGGACACAATTCACCTCCAAATGAAGAATTCATATCTTCAAAAATGACAGATTTCACATCTTTAAAAAGGACACAATTCACCTCCAAATGAAGAATTCACAATTCACACGCAAATGAGGAATTCACAGTTTCGAAAAGGACACAATTCACACTGATACGAAGAATTCACACATTCAAAAAAGACAAAATTCACATTCCCAAATTAAGAATTCACACCCCCAAATTAAATCCCAAATTAACAATTCACAGCTCCTTAAAATCCACTTACTGTATGCCGTAGTGTAGTAGTGGTGGTAATTACATACAGAGATGTATGTAGGTGTACATATTCTTCTAGATTTTTTTCTTAAAAAAAATGCCGTTATGTGGCATTGGTGGTTTTTGCATACAAAGATGTATGTATACATATGTTCTACTGTGATTAAAAAGAGAAAAAAAAAAAGAAGAAGGTATGTAGGCATGTACAAAGATTATCTTATCTCTCGCCCCGCCGCGCCGTCACCGACTTGAAGAAGTCTACAGCTTCGTCGTCTCCAGCTCCCCCGCCACGCCAACACCGTCGCCGACCCCGACGTCGTCGCCTCCCAAATTAAGAATTCACATTCCAACTACCCTTATGATTTATCACATTCCCAAATGAAGAATTCACACATCCAAGACACAATTCATACACAAATGAGAAATTCACACGTTCAGAAAAAACACAATTCATACCCAAATGAAGAATTTGCACATTCAAAAAATGATAGAATTCACATTCCAACTACACTTGTCACATTTCCAAAGTAAGAATTCACACCTCCAAGTTGCACAATTCACACCCCCAATTTAAACTCCAAATTAACATTTCACAGCTCCTTAAAATCCTATTGCATGCCGTACTATAGTGGTGGTGGTAATTGCATACAGAGATGTATGTATGTGAACATATTCTTCTAGATTTAAATAATAATAATAATAATAATAATAATGCCGTACTGTGGCGGTGGTTGTTTTTTGCATAGAGAGATGTATGTATTCATATCCTTCTACTATAATTAAAAAAAAAAGAAAAAAAGAAAAGGTATGCAGGCGTGTACAAGGATTATCTCATCTCTCGCCTCTTATTGATACCTATGGTCTTGAAGAAAAAGTCTACAGCATCGTCGTCTCCAGCTCCCCCATCGTCGCCTCTCGGTACCACCGCCTCGCCCTCCTCCTCAACCCCCACCGCAACCGCCTCCCTTCCGCCGCTCATGCCTTGAAGATTGTCTCCGACGCCTGGTCAGATCTAGAGGCCGACGACGAGGATCTGGAGGCGTTGTGGTTCCTGTGGCAACTGATGGTGACGATGACGATGTTTACGAGGGGACGGGCCAGATGACGGGATTGGGGTTCCGTGCAACCGGTGAATCAGTGGGGGTATTTAGGATAATTTACTTAAAACTGGACTTATGTGGGATATGTTTGAAATGTGGTGGGGTTAGATGGATAAGGAGTGACAAAAGAGGGCCGGCCAGTAAGAACTATGGTCTTATTTAATGCACCCGGACCGGCCATTACTATGAAATAACTGATGATCGAGGTAGGTACCTAATTTAGCGGGCAGCATTAACTATGTTCTTATGTTTTCAGTTTCACTATCCGACGAGACCTTCTACTAAATGCACCCGACCATTACTATGAAATAACTGATGATCGAGATAGGTTCCTAATTTAGCTGGCAGCATGTTCTTATGCTTTCAGTTTCACTGTCCGTCCGACGAGACCTTCCACTAAATGCACCCGGCCATTACCATGAAATAACTGATGATCGAGGTAGGTTCCTAATTCAGCGGACAGCATTAACTATATTCTTATGTTTTCTGTTTTACTGTCCGACAAGACCTTCCCCTACCTAAAATAAATAAATAAAAACTATTTATCGTTAAAGGGTACCATTTGAGGATGAAATGCCATGCAAAAAGGTACGATTTGGCAACGAAACTGCAAGACTAAATACTTGTTAAATTTCAAAAAAATTCAATATATTCTAAATAAATAATTCCATTTTGAAACATAGATTACATTAAAAATTTTGAAAAAATAGTAATATATATTAAATTTGCTATATCATCAACAAAATGATAAGTCGTTGTAGTTTAGAAACCGGAAGATCGCAAGTTAGAGTGCGAGCAACAACAAAGTTTGAATTTTTTTTTCTAGTTTTGTTGGT
>BPLS01027720.1:0-15569 GCA_019656275.1 Rhododendron kiyosumense
ACAATAAAAATAAAATACAAAAACTCTCAATTTTTGTCCTACATCAGAAAATCGCTTGGTGGTTAGGTGTTACTAGCACCGGAGTCAAACTAGTTGGGTTAGGTGTGACTAGTACCGGAGTTAAAATTAGTTGGAGCAATTGGAGATAGATTGTTCGTTATAAAGGTTGTCTAGCCCCCTTGAAGCTATAAGGATTGTAGTTATTGGAGATAGTGCAGCAAATTCTGAGTTGGACACTTCGGAAGAGGACTAGGCCGTGAAGTTGCGGACCGAACCACTATAAATTCTTGCCTTTGATTCTCTCTTCCCTACTCTCTTTACTTTCCATCTTGCATATTAATATTGCTTGAGTAGAATAGTATATCATTGAAATTGAAATTGTAGTTGAATAGATTGCAATTAGTTTTTTAAAATTTCGCGTTATATTTGAGATACCCAATTCACCCCCAGAATTCACCCCCTCTTGGGTTGCTATTTGGACCAACAAATTTCAATGGCTCGAGTCAGTCTTCCCTGAAATTGGGAAGAAGTTCTGTATGCAGTTTGAATGTGGTGTGTGAATTCAGTGTGAGATTGAGAGAGTGAGAGAGAAGGCTGTTGCGTGATGCTGTAATTCTGTGTTGTGATTGAATAAATTAGCGAAGTTTGTTTGTGCATAATCAATCACTCTGAATATTGCTATAGTGCAAAAGAATTCCACTTTAACATCTTCAATTCATCATCTCTAACTTATTTCAATACTTACCACAACCTCATGCCCTGTTTCTGAAAAAAGAAAACACTACAAAAGAAAATACTTAAAGCTTTCTCAAATGCAATCATCTTACAGAAATTACGGTGAAGTCTTGAGAAATAAGCCTTAAGCAAAATCCATACTAGTTATATAGCACTAATTTAACAAGAGGAAATATCACTCATTGTGCTGAATAAGAGAATTAACTAACATGAGTACATATTCTAGGTCGCAATACTTCCTTTGCGAAATAATCTAAGTTGTAGAGATGAAGAACAAGAAAAAAAATACAGGATAAATAAACCATGGGAGAATTGACCTACCTTGCTTGGGGAGGCTACTTAACTCTCCCTTAACTGATCTTATATCTTAGCACTTAAGCTTCTGTTTCCCCACAAAAAGTGCAGAAAGCGAATTGGCTTGTTGGTGCGGGCGTGTGTAGACACCCTATTTTGGACTGTCCGGATTGATCGATTTATGGTCTTTTGATTCCCCAATGATGATTAAGGTCGAGAACGTCCCGAGGTTGATGGCGTGTTTGAGCTTTGAGCGTCCTGAACCTCATTCGAGCCCTTTCAAACTCCATTTCAAGCCTTCCAAGCCAGAACCAAATGGCCTCAACAAAACCCTACTTGCTTACTCTAGTACTGTGCTGGCGTGCGCCAGTAAACTGCCACGTGTCGGTCATCGACCGTTGACTCAGTTATAACTGGCGCACGCAAGTCAAATGGTGGCATACGCTGGTCAAACCCAGTTAAAGCATCACTATTCAACCATGTGCTCGAGACTTTTGCGGCTCCCCAATACCGTGAACAGTCCTCTGGTGATTGCCTTCGGGCAGGGGATGTTCCCCTCTCTCCTACAACACCTCTCAAGCAAGTCTCATGCATTAAATGCATGGGGACTTCTCTCTCAAGGCTAACCAACCTTTAACCCAGCTAGTTATTGCCCCTCTTCAGTCAGCTCCCCTCTATAAATTCCCCCCCCCCCCCCTATTCATTTGCAAGGGGTTAACCACCATAAGTGTCCAAGTTCTCTCTTTCTCTTTGTTCTTTGTTCTCTCTTCTCACTCATTCCATTGGAAGAGAAAAGCAAAGGGCCCTCTCTTACACACCTTACACAGTCACTCTCTCATCACCCAACCTCCATCTCCCAAGTCCAAGGCTCAAGCCATCCATTCATCTTAAAACCAAAGGTATACCACATTTGCGTGGCTTTCTGTTTTGACCCCTGAGGGGAGCCAGTAAGGTCTAGGCTGGTAATCAATACCAGTCCTGGCCTTAAAACTGGCAAAATAATAAAGATCGTGTGAGATGAAAAATGGCTCACGCCAGTTCTCCTAAACCATACGTCATTAATGGCAGTATGTGCACCACTGGCATGGGGATCATTGATCATCTATTTTCTCACTTATGTTCTTCTTTTGTCACCTTTGAGCATGTTAAGAATCAGTTTAATGCTTTCTGTACGCTAGAACTATTACATCCTTGAATTTTAATTTATTTTATTAATTAATTTGGCCATTATTTAATTGGGTGTTATAGTTGGGTCCCAATTAATTATTTTTGTGTGCACCATAGGTACAATTGTCGTAATTATTATTACATGGGTATAAGCTTAATTAACCATAGTAATTTAATTTTTACCTCAGTTAGAATTTTAGATATTTGTTTAACCAGATGACTATAATTTAGGGTGTTACAGGAGTAGTGGGCGGTTCTAAGAGCAATACTTAAGGTTTTATACGTAAGTTGAGGAGGGTTTTGTTTTACATTAGAGATATCGTTTTGAGAGAAAAGAGTCACGGCAAGCGAAGTCGAAGTCATAGTCGAAGAGGTTTGAGGTGGTTTTCTTCGGGATTTACCGATCAGAGGTAATATTTTTCTTCATCTATTTCTTTTGTTGTGATATATATTGTTCCACGGATTGTCAAGCCTTTGGGTTGGAGACTAGTTTAATGGGTTTTTTTTTGTGGAGAGAGAGAGAGGTGTGGCGTGGTGTGTGTGGCGGTGATTGGTGGTAGTTAATTGGAGTTGCTTAAATATTGGACATTTGTGAGATGATTTGAATATTAATACCAGTAGAGGAATTAAATAGTGTCGATGCAGTGGGCTAGATTTGATGCATGTGTGGACAAGTTGTCTTATTGAAGAAGGGAGAACATGTGGGTTTTCAGTTTTGGCACTTAAAATGCATATTGAGTTGTTCATGTGTACGTGGGTGATCAAATAGGTTCATGGGAATTGGAGATTGATGTTTGGGTTTCCATGGTTGGCTAGTGAATTGGGTTTTTTAGCTTTAGGTTTCATTTTAGGTAGTCCCATATTAGATATGTTGATACAGTCAGTGATATAATTGCTGTATGATTCTTTGTTTAGGTTAGCTCGTTTTGCGTGAATTGAGTTGCTTTACTTTTGGCCCAGGTGAGTAGTTAAGTATGTTACGTATTTTCGAAAGATCCCTATGTCTCTTAAAAGTATTTCTTTCAGAAATTTGTTTAAAAGTTGTTCTCTAAATTGGCATACGATGAATTTTCTGAGATCAATTGTTAATATTCTTTTTGGTGAGAACTTGATGGATATTAATGGGAACATTTATTTCGGAAGTCCAGGGAACTTATTTCTTCTCGTGTTGGTGACCCTGGCCATTGGGGAAAAGACCGTGTTAGGCCGGTGACCCTAATGCTCAACGGCTTTCTTTCGCCAGATCGTCTTAGGGAAAAGTACCATGGGCTGCCAACCCTGGTGACTCTAAATTCGATATTGGATCCAATTTTGTTGAGATTTATTTTGGCCATGGTACTATTTAATTGTGGTTCCCCATTGTTGATGGAGTTAATATTGTGATCACCACCAAGAATATTTATTTGGTTAAATGCTTCATTGATTAATTTATTATTCTATTGGACATCTCATATGCCAAATTATGTTTAATGGTAAATTATTTTAATCTCCGCTTTCAACTTTATTTATTATACATACTTGCTATTCACTGAGCTCGTCAGCTGACGGATTTATTCCAACTTCTCTTTCAGGCAAGTTGGGGAGTTAGGCAAGGACTCTGGCGGCATCTCGGGAATTTATTTTGGTTGACCTCCTTAAGGTGTCTCACTTAGTTTTATTTTAAAAATCGCTTCCGCATTCGAAATGATTGCTAGATAACAAATTCTTTTTATTATTGTTGGGTCACTGGATATTGTTTGGTTCATGGGATGGTTGTGCCTCATATTTATGATGAGACACATTTGTCTTTTGAATTGATTAATAACGAAAAAGTGATCATTTAATTTTCGGTTACTTTGATTTATTCAGGCTGCGTGTTCCATGGATTAGCCTCATGGTTCACGGCCGGTCATTTCTCATTTTTGGGGTGTGACAAGAACTGTTTGGTTGTAGCATTCAATATTTACCCATATCTGCTTTAGAAGGCCTTCTGGGATCTTTCTGGTCATATTCCATAGCCCAGATGATGCAAAGCCAAGCACTGGACGAGAGGCATGACTGGCGTACGGTCTCACGTGACTGGTGTACAACAGGTATGATAAGATCCAATGGCTGGCCCTTGCATCGTAACTTAGTCTTGGCCTCTTATTATTTCCCCACACTGTTTACGGGGAGTTCTGTTTATTTTCGTGGCTCAAAGCCATCTCGCCTCTCTGTAACCTGTATATATGCTGCTATTAAAACTGTGTGGTTTGTCCTGGGTGTGCAATGGTTCTTTCCAGAGCCCAGAGGGTTGAAAGCAAGGATTGTGAGTTTATGGTAATTGAAGTACGCCAGTAAGAGAGAGGTGTGCGCAGGTCTTGCTATCATGCGGTGGCCTGGCTAATGCATGCTGGAATGTTACGTGCTCACGTCTTTTCGGATCAGCGTACTCCAGTTTACTTAAGCTGCTCACAGCGCTTGTTCTCAATCTATATTCATTGTTACAAGCAAATCATTTATGAAGCATCTTATCACATAACTGCAACGTGTTACAGTTTTAATTCCCTTTAACTGCTCCCCCACCATAACTGGCTAAAAAATGATTAATGAGAGAAAAATGCAAAATGCCTAAGTAGAGACCAATCTCCAGATTGGGCGAGAGGGGTGCCATAAAACCCTTCCCCTCTCGTAACTTGGCTCCCGAACCTCAGTTATTGAAGGTGGCAACGAACTGGTCTACGCCTTTTCAAAATCAAACAACGTAGCGAACGTTTCAAGTTCGGTTCCTTAGGTATTTCACCACTGAAACCCAAGTGGCGACTCTGAATCGAAGCGTTTCACCGCGCTTTTCCAAAAAGGGTGCACCCGTTGAAAATTTTTCGGGGCGTGTGCCCACAGTGTCTCAGGACAGGTCTGTTGTCCAAGTTGTTTTCAAGGCCTGGAAGCCTCAAAATCTGACTCCTTTCTAGTGATTGTGCTTGGCCCAAAGGGTAAGGCCTCGTGGTGGTTCGTTGGTTGCTTTGTCGGGCTAAGGACTTAGAAATTTTTTACTCATTGCTAGAACGATGGAAAGAAAGATAACGAAGCTAAAATGTGGATCAAAGCAACTCCATTAATGGTTCAATGAAGCTTGGATACAAGAAAGTGATAAAAACTTAAACTACTTTGAAGTGAGTACAAGTAATGCTTGAAATGAATGAAAATGTAGGTGCATAAGCTGTGAGCTTTTGAGATCGTGGACCTTTGCCAAGGCCTCCAAAACTGAGAGTTATAGGAGCCACAGGCCTTGAACTGCTTCAAATTGCTCCAATGCATGACTGCCATGTGGCCTTCTAGCAGAGGTTTGGGCTTGAACGGCTTCAAAATGCTCCAATGAGGAGTTGCTCTTTGAACAAAACGTGCCTTTTTTTTTTGATAGGCAACAAAATTTTATTAAGAAACTTGACAAATGGTACATCAAGTTGGGGGAGGGGGAAGGGGAATTCAACAAAAAGTTAGAAGAACACCTGTTGGGACAAGCCCAAAACACCTTATGGGCCTAAATATGCCCAGATATAAACAATAAAGCTCAAAATAAACCCAAACACCCTATGGGCCTTAACATCACACAGGCCAAAAAGCCCAGATTTTCAATACAAACCCAAATCCAAGGCAAAGCCCAATCGGGCCAAGCCAAACCCTAAGCCTGAACACTGTAGACACCCTATTCTGGACTATCTAGATCAGTACGTTTGCGGTCTTTTTGTTACCCCAATGATGATAAACGGTCGAAAACTCCCCAAGGTCGATGGAAGGTCGTGAGCTTTGAGTGTTGGACTCTCCTCTTTTAAACCATCTCAAATCCCTGCAAACCCTTCAAAGCCAGAGCCAGATAAGCCCCATCAAAACCGTACCTTGCTTACGCCAGCTCCTGCTTGGCGTGAGCCAGGAAATTGCCACGTGTCGGACATCGACCGTTGACTGAGTTTGACCTGGCGCACGGTAGGATTGAGATGGCGTACGCATGGTCAAGGCCGGTCAAATCACCGCTTTTCTGTCACGTGCTCGAGACTTTGTAACTACCAGAGTACACTGCAGAGCCTCCTGATTATTACTTTCTGCAGGGCCGTCCCCCTCTCTCTCCTACACACCCCATCACGGCAAGTCCCATGCACTAAATGCATGGGAGGCTCCCTCTAACCTAACCAAACCCCCTAACCCCAGCTGACTGCCCTCCTCTCAGTCCCTCTCCCACCATAAATACCCCCTTGCATTCATTTGCAAGGGGTTAACCTCATTCAATAACCTAAGCTCTCTCTCTCTTCTTTCTCTTGTTCTCTCTTCTCCATTGAAAGAGTAAGAGGAAGAGGAGTACCTCATACCCACATTACTGTCCAGTTGCCACACAAGCCTCCATCTTCAACCCCCAAAGCTTACAACCACCTTTCCATCTCTTGCACCAAAGGTATACCACCTTTGTGCTGCTTTCTGTTTTCAGCTCCTGAGGGGAACCAGAAGGGCCCTGACTAGTAACTGATACTAGTCCAGGCCCTTCTCTGGAAAAATAAATCAGCCGTAGAGGACAAACCATGGCGCACACCAGCTTGATCAAGCCGTACGCCATCTTTGGTTGTATGTGCACTGCTGGCGTGGGGATCATGGAGTGTCCCTTTATTACCTATTTCTTTTCTGTCATCACCTTGAGCATGCTAATAACTAGTTTACTATTTTCTATACATTAGAGTTATTTAACTGTAGCATTTCAATATCTGTACCTTTCTTGCTTTTTAAGGCCTCTGGGGTATTTCTGGTCATGCTCCAGAACCCAGATGATGTAAAGCCAAACACTGGTTAGCGTGCAAGCCTGGCGTACGGTCCCCATGGGATGGCGTACGGTCCCCATGGGATGGCGTACGGCACGTTTGTCATAGACCAGTGCCTGGCCCTTACATCACAGTTCAATCTTGGCCTCTTGTTCCTCACCACTCTGTTTATGGGATCTGCCTTGTTATTTTTATGGCTCTTAGCCATTCCTTGTGTCTGTATATGTACCTAATCTATCTTATCAACTGCGTGGTTTGTCCTGGGTGTGCACTGGTCCATTCCAGAGCCCAGAGGGTTGAGAGTAAGAACTGTAAGAAATTGGTAGGGTAGTGTACGCCAGCTTTGAGGTGGCGTGAGTAGGGTATGGTGGCGTGCAGTGGCATGGCCATTGCGTGCCAGCATGCTGCCTGCTCATAAGCCTGGAAAAGCAGCGTACGTCATCCCGTTGAACTGTTCACAGTGCTTGTTCTCAATTTATGCTCTTATGATTCAAATTTGATTCAAGCAAGCAAATCATCGTCCATAAACATTTTGCCATATAAACTGCAAGCTGTTACAGTTTTAACCTCCATTAACTATTCCCCCGCCCTAACTGGCTAAAAATATTCAAACGAGAGAGAAATGCAAACATTTTTATAAAATGCCCGAGTAGAGACCGATCTCCGGATTGGGCGAGAGGGGTGCTATAAAATCCTTCCCCTCTCGTAACCTGGCTCCCGAACCTCAGATATCGAAGGTGACGACGGACCAGTCTGCGCCTCTTCAAATCAAATCAAAACCCTTTTTCAAATCAAAGCAAAACGTTGCAAGCGTTCTCGAGTTCGGTTCCTTGGGTGCCTCATCGCTAAAACCCGAGTGGCGACTCTGAATCGAGGCGTTTCGCCGCGCTATTTTCTAAGAGGGCCGCCCCCAAACAAATCCTTGCAAACCAAAAATGTAGCAATTTTTGGGGCGTGTGCCCACAAACACCCAAATTGCACAGGACCAGATCACCGCCACCACCCGCTGCCACCGCCGCTGCCACAGCCACTCACCCAGACGGCTACTCAACAGCCTACGTCGCTGCGACACCCACGAGCAACCGGATCCCACAAGATGCCACCAAGAAACCAGCGATTTGGCCCTCACAAACGGCTGGGAGACCGGTAGCCAAGCTTCCATACACTGTCGCACACTACCGAGTCGAAATCCACCACCAACAAGCAAGAGCAGACCAACACCGCCACCCGACGACGCCACCCGAGATCTGCTAGCACCCATCGACCACGAGATCTCCGCCTTGCCGTTAGGCATGAGACCGATTGCACCCATGAGCACAGCCGACGTGGAGACCACGTGATCCGCTTCCACCAACCACTGTCGCGCCTAGCCGTTAGGACAAACCGGTAACCCCCAGATGTGGTTACCAGTGGGCAAACGGTGATCGGAGAAGACGAAAAGGCACGAGGTGTGACCGGAATGATAGAGAAATGGAAAGAAGCAGAGGAAGAGAGAGGGGGAGCGCCCGGGGGGAGGAGGGAGAAGGCGGCGCCTCCCCCCCCTAGGCAGAAAAACCTAGCCGGCGTGAAAGTATAGAGAGAGAGAGAAAGTATTAATTTCAGCCTTGATACGATTGGCCCTTTTGTGTGACATGCATATAAGACACCCCCAAAATGTGCCTTTTACTCCAAGAAAATGGCAAAGGCCTGAGAAATCCTTCTTCTCTCTGTAAAAAAGCAAAAAGAATTTCTGTTCTTGCAGCATCTAGGCCATTTGAGCTTCTTCAATACCAAGCTTTTGCTTGAATGGACTCCCTCCGGTCCCACCACTGCTGAAGACCAATATTCCTATCATTTTATTGGGCCTTGCCCCTCTTATGGGCCTTTAAACCCTTTGAGCTTGATTCCTTATAGAAGAAGGATCAAGAATCAAAAGACAATGCAAATCTGGGTGAGCTGCTTGTGAGCAGCTTGCTTAGGTCTGCAAGAGTCATTCACTAGCATCTCCATGGATTGCATGTACGCCACCTGTCACTGGCCCTGCATTATGTTTGAAAATGGGGTCCCACCAGTTTCAGACCTTGAGCTCCTTATGTGCAGCTTACCCAGATCTGTCTAGCAAGAATATTCTAGGCTTTTGAGCTGCTTGTGAGCAGCTTAAGGCCTTAGAGCTACTTGTGAGCAGTTTAAGGCCCCTTCCTTGCTTATTAAAGGCTTTAAATGGTGCTGTTAAAGCAGCGGGCCTATTCACCAATTGGGCCCGAATTTTATGGGCCTCTGTCCATTGTAAGCCTTCTGAGCCTTAGCCAGGTGAGAAAACCAAGGTTTCTACTAATTTGGGCCTATTTCGTAGCCCTTGTTACTCCTAGGAATTTGAGTTAGGCCTGGGCAAAATAATCAGGCCTAGTGAACTGATTCAAGCCTTGGGCTTTTAACTGATTTGGGCCTATACAGAAGGCCCATCATTTCTTAAGAACCGGCCCTAATCCGTGGGCAACTAGTCGTAATGTCTCTCAAGGCTAGAGTCTCGACCCTCGAGGCCACCTTTTAACCCGTAAATCCATTTCCTAACTAACTAAACAGCTTCCATTAAACCTAACTAACTAACTAAGTTGTTTCTCATCTATTGGACAAATTTTAGAATCATCACGAGCTAAGGTTGGATTAGAGCCCGACATAGAACTTGAGCTGATCAGCCGCTGGATTTGAGGTATTTCTTCTACTGCATGTGCGAATCAACGGCCTCCATGTCCATCCACACGCCCCTCTCATCACACGGGGAGTTACTTAACTTGGGGCATTCTTCTTGGTGCAACTAAATTAACTTGGGAAATAATATCCTCAATTCGCTCCAATCTATCTTTAATTTGCTCAAGTACTTCAAACGCAATATCTCCACGTTCCACTGATCCCCTTGATGTTTATGAATTTGGCCTAGATCACATAGTAGCCCTCCTTTGATATAGAGTTTCTTTAGTCTCTTGGTAGGCCTCAACCAATTGGTTAGACTTGCCGTAGGATAACACTGAAAGTCTAGTTTCTGCAAACTGGGAGGAAGTATTACAGGGCCTTGTGTGAATAGTGCTGATAGTATTCTTCTTTCTTCTACAAAGTCTTCTCCAAAAGAGCATCCTCCCCATGATATTGTCAATTTTTGGAGGCAAATACTCCGTCCGTCTCTTTTTAAGTGTTTTGTCTCGTAACTCCAATTTATTAAAAAGATATCATCATTATACTTTTCACATCAATTTTTTCCTCTACTTTCTCTATTTATCCATCATCATTACACTTTTACTCACTAACTTTTCAAAATGGAATCTACTTTTAAGAACAAAATAGACAATTCACTAATTTTTACCCACTATCTTTATAAAATGAACACTTATTAAGGGACAGCCCAAAATGGAATACTGGATTCTAAATAAGGGATGAAGGGAGTAAATTTTTTAAAATCATCAAAATTTCACAGTTTGCGAAAGTCTCACACTTATGTAGACGTTAAAATTTCAAGGGGCAAAAAGAGAAATTTAATGCATTTCGATTCACTTCCCTACAACAGAGGATTCCACAAAGAGAATCCCATTTATAATCTACAATCAAAATGTAGAATATTAAAATGTATATCCTATCACCACCTCAAAATGGAAGGAATAGACAGTAAAATTCCTCAAGCTAATTCAGTCCTCTTCCTGCTTAGTCCAGGGAGTTGCTAATCATACAGAATAAGGTCCACATAAACACGAGCGAAATATTGATAATTATGAGGATCCCTGAAGGACCTGGTCTAAATTTGTAGATCACGGACTCTAGTTACCTTCTCCAAGCAAGAAAGTAACCCTTTCTTTTCCAATCGAGAAAGCAAGAGAGTAACCAATTTTTGTATCTTTTTGCTCCTTGACGGCTTGGCCGGCCCGGCCGAGACATGATCCATGACATTTGTATTGTGAAGAAGACAAACTGTGGGATTCAAAACTGACATTCGAATCCCGGAAGATAGGTATAAAAAAAAAGTTTGAATCCTTGCATTTTCCTAAAGTTTGAATCTCAGTATCTCCCCAGGGAGCAAAAACTACGAAGTAGGTATGCATTCAACCATACAGTATAGAAGTTTCGAAGCTTTTACTGCTAAAATGTATTGGAGACTAAGATTTCGTTAAAACTTGTGCTATCATCTACTCTGATAAAATATCCAGGAAGTACATAAATAAATGGGCTTATCCAACTATTTTTGTTGAACCATAGAATAGACATTGTGATCTGAACTTGAAATAAATGAACACAGTGAACAAATACGGTAGGCCATTGCCTCAAATTAGCTACGATTAATCACCCTAAACTGAAAACTAATCACCCTAAACTGAAATCTATCCATATCCTATGTGGTTCATTCCGGACGTAATCTCACAACATTGAATCTCCCAAATTCCTACTACTTGGCTACCCAGAAGATTAAACAAAAGTGAGCTACTCAATGGAAATACAGCAATCAATCAGAGATGCCTACCCAAGACGTCAATTACATTGCATAATCATGAGAATGAATAAGGGAAAAATTGTGATAAACTTGTCAGTATAGATCGATTGTCCAAGCAGCCTTGCTTGACAGCAAGATCGACGTTCTTCTGCTCCACCTAAATCACCAGAGTCTTGAATATCGTTCCATAAAGCAACCTCAGTGAAATACTCGTCATGCTTGATTTCTAGTTATCAATTGTTTATTTGTGAAATAATACAAGTTACAGAGAGGAAGAAGAAGAAATTAAGAAATACAAGATATAGCAGCCATGGGAGAACCTACCTTGCTTGGGGAGGCTTCACTTGAGTAAGTTACAGCCAAGGTTCCAACTCTCCCTTAACAACTGAACTTATCTCTTAGCTAAGCACTTAGCTTACACTAAACCTAACTACCTAAAATCTACTGTATGACTCATCTATTGAACAAATGTTACAATCATCCTGATCAAAGGTTGGACCGGATTCCACCATAGAACTTGAGCCGATGTCACTGGTTCTGGAGTATTTCTGCAGCTGCTCCTGAATATATATGGCATTCCTGTCCATCCACACACCCACTCTCATCACACGGAAAGTTAGTAAGCTTGGGGCATTCTACTTGGTGCAAGTATATTAGTTTGGAAAATAATATCCTCAATTCGCCCCAATCTATCTCTAATTCGCTCAAGTTCTTCAAACGCAATATCTCCACGTTCCAGTGCTCCCCTTGGTGTTTCCTTGATTGGCCTAGATTATATAGTTGCCCTCCTCTAATGTAAAGTTTCTTTAGTCTCTTTATTCCAGCAGGCCTCAACCAATCGATTAGACCCTCTGAAGGGAAACACTGAAGGTCTAGTTTCTGCAATTTGGGAGGAAGTGTCAATGGCCTCTGACTGAGTTGTGCCATGCTTGCTTTTCCTTGACTTTGTCTGTGGCTTTCACCTTGTAAAGAGCATCCTCCCCATGATATTGTCAACTTTTGCAGGAGTTCAAAATTTTTTAAATCATCAAAGTCCCAGAGTTTGCGAAAGTCTTTCACACTTATGTAGATGTTAAGTTTTCATTTCGGCAGTCTTGACAAATTGGAAAGAGTACACGATTGTTTGTTTTTGTTGAAATCTCCAATCAAGAATCCCTTAAGGACTTCAAGGTTTGATAGTTGAGCAAGACTCTCGGGCATGTGTTCTATAAAATAACACTCGGACATGTCCAAGTGTGTCAGACTCTTGAGCAAACCGATATTGTCAGGAATCGCCTCAAGATTTTGACAAGCTCAGAGATCTAAGATCGTCAAATCGTTGAGGTCTAAAATGGATGTGGGAAGCGCCATAATCATAGAAATTCCTTGAAGGCTAAGAAACTTTAAGCTATTTAGTTTCTTTTTTTGGCATCTGCTGGCTCAATGTGGTGCGTAGTTGAGCTTTGCCACCTTCCGAGATAAAGACTTCCGATGTAGCCTGCATTCTTAAGTATTTCAAGCATCCAATTAATAATGGCTTCACCAACATTGATACAACAAAAAGGCCCCCAATGAAGATTCCAATCCAATCTAGGATCCAAATCAAGATTTGAAGTAAATTCACTACGAAAAGGCTCATTCTGCACCTATCTGGGACCAAGGAGTAATTTTGGTGGATAGTGTCAAGCAAGGGCATTAAAGTCAGTAGTTAGTGAGGATAAAAGGGTAATTAGTCAGGTTTGTTAAAGTGGTTAAGGAATTCTGTTACGGTGGATTAGTGCGTTGAAAACTCAGTTGAGTATCTTAGGGATATATAATGTGTAATGCTCAGAGAAGACGGGTTAAGAAATAAGAAACAGAAATTCCAGATTCTCTCTCTCTCTCTCTCTCTCTCTCTCTTTCTGATTGTTCTTGAGTTCTTGTTGAATTAGGTTAATCTATATGGTATCAGAGCGCAAGACTAGCGTCTGACGATCCAATTGATTTTGTGTTCCATTCATCATGGCTACGGTATCAGCAACTTCCGCTACGGCAACTGTAACTCTACCGCCGTCGTTAGCATTTCTCGTCTCCAATTTTCACTCACTTGTCAACATCAAGTTGGATGCTTCGAATTATCTCCTCTGGCGAGTACAGATTGAGAGTGTAATGGAAGCCAATGGGTTTTATGGTTATCTTGATGGCTCCATTGAACCACCCCGACTCAAATTCGTGATAATCAAGGTGAATTGGTTCTCAATCCCGCATATTCTCTCTGGCGATTAGTAGATTCACAGCTCAAATCATGTTTAACAGCTTCTCTTTCTCAAATTACTTTACCATACGTGTTAGGGTACAAACTACTCATCAAATCTGGTTTTCGTTATCAAATCGATATAACTTGTTGACTGAAACACACGTTCAAGAGCTTCGAGATCAGTTGTATAGTTTGTCTAAAACCTCATCAATCGACTCATATATTGACAAGATAAAAGAGCTGGCTCAAAAATTGGCTGCTGCTGGTAATCCTATTGGCGATGATGAACTTGTATTTAGGGCTTTACATGGTCTACCTAAGGCCTTTAATGGTCTTAGAACTGCAATTCGTGTTGTTCGCACTAGGGGGCATAGTATTGGTTTTGATGAGCTTGTTATGATGTTAAGAAGTGAAGATGTTCAGTTGATTGAGGAGTCTACGTCAGATGTTGAGGTTCAAAATAATTCTATTGTTTTAGTTGCTTCTCATGGACAGCCAAATTCTTTTTCTACCAGTCATAAGTCAAGTCCACCGTTTTCTAGTCAATCTCCAATGACTTATGGTCCTTCACCTCATACTACTTTTCAACCTTAAATGACTTATGATCCATCTATGGTCTCTAGTTCTACATCTCAGTCCGTTATTCCATTTGGCCTCTCACAACATTATGGCCATTCAAATTCAGTTGGCAATCCTTCTCAATTTTTGCCCGCACAGTTTGGTGTCTCTACTCCATATGGTGCACAATTTGTACCACCACCATTTAATGTATCCAATCCATATGGTGCACAGTTTATACCACCACAATTTATGGCTCAGCAATTTGGTCCACTACAGTTTGGTTCACAGCAATTTAGAGGATTTTCTAGAGGTAGGGGCAAAGGCCCTAAACTGACTTGTGATATTTGTGGAAGACTCAATCACTCAACCAACTACTGCTGTTATAGACCTCCTCAGATGTCCTTTGTTCCTCAGATGCCATCCAATTTTCAATGGAAAGGAGCAAGTTCCACTGTTCCTTGGGGTCAGAATACAGGGATTCCAATGTTTCAACCCTCCCAGAGTATGTCACAGATCACCTCTTCCTCAACTGCTGTGCCCATTTCTCAGCCTGCTGGATCTGCCCACGCTAATTTTGCTGCTATGCCAGAAGTCTTTTCTGCTATGAATCTGAATTCTTCTTGTAGTATGGCCCATGGATCATCTCCTTATACCTGTGCACCATCAGCAGTTTTTCTCATGGGTAACTCTTCTTCAATGCCAATGCCTACACAAACTCAGGCTTCTCTAACCACTCCACAAACTCAACCATGGTACTTTGATAGTGGAGCTACTAGCCTTATTACTAATAATCTTCAGAATGTTATCAATCCTCAACCTGCTGCTGCCTCTGATGGGGTCAGAGTTGGCAATGGAACAAATTTGCAAGCTTCTTATACTGGAAAAGGTCTCTTACCAACTCCTTCATGTTACTTTCTTTTATCTCATGTACTACATACTCCTCAGATTACTCACAACTTAATTTCTGTCTATCAGTTTGCCAAAGACAATAATTGTCTTCTCATTTTTGATTCCTTTGGTCTGGTTATTCAGGACAAGACTTCTCACAAGATCTTGTACAAGGGTCTTTGTCATTAGGGGTTGTACCCCATTCTGAACTCTACTGAACATCAGTCTGGAATTCCTTCTTCTTCTGCTTTTGTAAGCAATTCTTCTTCTACTGCTATGCTCTGGCATCAAAAACTTGGACATCCAAGTCAGCCTTTGTTTCTTTCTTTAATAAGACAGCATGACTTACCTGTTCATAAGCCACAGTTGGTCAATTGTAGACAATGTCACATGGCTAAGAGCCATAAACTCCCCTTTACTACTTCTGATAATGCTACTACTGCTCTTTTCCAGTTAATGCATATGGATGTTTGGGGGCCTTCTCCACTCCCTT
>BPLS01027720.1:40569-64855 GCA_019656275.1 Rhododendron kiyosumense
TCATTTTGAAGATCCAAATCAAGATTATCCTTTGAAGTAAATCCACTGGCTTTAGCTGCTTCGTATAAAGCAGAACGAACAGAAATGCTCATTCTGCAACTGTCTGGCGCCAAAGAGCAATTTTGGTAGATAGGTTGGATGAAGCCCTTCTCAACAAACTCATTCAGGATTGTATTGCCATAATCATCCTTATCAAAGATCTTTTTGACATAATTGGAAGCGGACAACCAGGTATATCCTAGGCCTAGGCCTATCCACAGGTAAATCATCGTCGTTCTCTTTATAATTGCCGCTGGTGGGAACTTGAAGAAACATAACAAACATCGCTGCCATGGCCGGGAGAGGTCATGGAAAGCTTCCAATAGGCCATCAAAATCACCGGTGTGCGTGGTGTGCGTATCCTCTGGCTCCTTGTAGAAGAAGTGCGACATTCCATCCTCGGCCTCATTTACATTAGGCCACCGGTTACGACGTCGGTTGGAATCGGCAGAACGGATTTTCCCATGCGAAGGGATCTGGAACTTCAGCTTCATGACGTCCTTCCGGAGTTCGTCATAGTCTCTCTGACTGCTGCCTAATGTTTGTAGCTCCTCAAATTTCTCATGGGCCTGGTTGATTTTCACATTCATGTGGTCCATATACTTCTTTGCCTCTGCAAAGGCGGAATCCACGGCGAGGAGATCATTACGAATCATTTTGGAAGAGAGGGAAAGAGCTGCTCCTCCGTGGTCGTCATTTTTGTTGGTGGTTGCAGTACTGGTGGAAGCTGCATTGTGGTGGTTGGTCTCAAGCGGTTTGGGTTTGGAGATGCAAAACTTGGCCTTCAAGTTTGCTACGAAAGATCGTTTTGAGAAGTTGGATTTGGTTTTGGTAGAATTGTTGACGGTTGGAGTTTCAGCAGGTGATGAGGGAGGAGCTTCGCTGCTAGTACTGGCCATGCTCTTTGAAGGGGAGAGAGTTAAAAATTGGAGGAGAAAATCAAGCAGATGGTTTACGGCGCAACCCTCTTGTGAGAAAGTTCAATGGCCCTAAACCTAGACTCAGACCTTGAGCCTTCCCTCTTGCCCCAAGTCAGTCTTCACCGAAATTGACACGATGTGTTCTGTATATTCCTTTTTCACCAAGTTTGGCACACCAAAGTTGAAATTTGAGGGGCCTTAAGCCATGACTCAGACCTTGAGTCTTCCCCCTTGGCCCAAGTCAGTCTTCACTGAAATTGGGAAGAAGTACGTTCTGTATGCAGTTTGCATGTGGTGTGTGCAGGGATTGCCCAAGGGTTTTTAGGACGCGGGGCTGCTGCCCTTGTGAGGCAGCAGCAAGCTGCTGTGCCTAAAACTACACCGTTTTGTGCCTAACAATGTCCACACTCAGTTTTCATGACTCTTAATTCCTGTTTGGCCAAATACGGAACATGTAGCTGTGCACTTTTCGAACAAGTAGCTGTGCACATTTGGAACAAATTAATTCTATTTTTTTAAAACTATATTGGTTTAATTTTTTTATACAGTTTATGTATTACTAAAAAATATGGTAAAAAAATGAAATGCTCTAATTTTTTTCTGTTTGAACTGGTGTGAAAATCTTATTATGCTAAACATTTTATCTCAAAGGGTCATAATTAATTTATGTTTCTAGGACTCTTCTAATCAAGTTTCTGCTCTATAGGATCCCAAATAAAAACAGATAATAATTATGAGTCTTGGAGAGAAAAATTGATTATGACCCTTTAGGATAAAATGTTTAGCAAAATAAGATCTTTACACTGGTTCAATCGACTGAAAATTGGAACACTAATTTTTGTAACCATTTTTTTAAAATATGTAAACAGTTTAAAAATTAAGTGCTCCAATTTTTAATCCGTTTGAACAATTGTGGAGATCTTATTTTGTTGAACATTTTATTCTAAAGGGTCATAATTAAAATGTTTACATTGGCGGTGTAAAGAATTTATTCTCATTTAATATCCTTACTGATTGTTGACAGAGTTATGAACAGGGAGAGCACATTTTTTTTGAACGGCAAAAAAGAAATTTCATTAACTTTTAAAATTGTTACAAAGATTAATATTCAACTTCCCCATTTGGTTACAAGCGTACATTACCAAGCTAGAAGTTATTACTATAAGCAACAAATTCTAATTAATTAACTTACTATAACCGTGTCAGTTGGCACAACGGTTGTGTAGCTGTACTGAAGTACAGTTAGAGTTCAAGTCTTGTAGAGAGGATGTTCATACTCTTGTTGATGGGTTGATTGATGAGGGGTTGGGGAAATATAGTTTCTTCAATAGTACGACGACACACACAAAAAAATAAAAATAAAAATTACTTATAGTGCCATAATTTAACAATGTGGGAAACAATACAAATGTTTTACCGAAGCTGTTTGGGAACACACAAGTTACGCAATGAGTTAATTCCAGCGGTCATCGAATGAACAGCAATAGTTTCAAATATACAGGATATTGGCTTCTCGTTCCAATTATCTTTTGCCTTTGCATTTCAGTCCCTCGATACGATGCGTATCAAAGCCACAGTGGGGCTTGTCCAAATTCCACATTTAAGGGGGAAAAAAGATGCATCCATCCATCCACCACACTAAATAATTTTGAAGGGCCCCAAAGATTTTTGGCGATCCCACGACCTTTTACTCCTTTTTGTTTTTTTCTTTTGTTTATTCCTGCATTTCATGTTCCATTTTTCTGGACCATTGGGGCTTAAGTATAAAATGTCTTCTTAGATTTAAAATTGGGCCCTAAAACAACACATATACACTAGGTCCTTAAAATAAGTGGAGGCCCTATTTTTTGACATTTTTGGGGGGCTTAAGGCCCACGCCTCTTGGGCCTTAGCCCAGAGCCGGCAGTGTTTGTTATCCATGATCGAGACGATCCAATAATCAACAAATATTTGATACGAAACTAACATATGCCGAAAAAGATTGAATAAAGGAAAAAAGAAGAAGAAGAAGCTAATTGACTTATTTGTCCAAGCTAGACCTTGAGTTTTTGATCGAAAAAAGGCCCAAGTTTGAAAATGTTAGAGGTAACAGGGAAGAAGGAATAAAAACCGGAAGAAGAAAACCGTGAGGAGAAGAAATGGCAAGATTACTCCGTTACATTTTTTCCCTCTAAAGAAGAGTATTGTGGACCATTAGATCTTCTCATTGGTGTGTAGTCAAGCCCACAGTAAAAGCCTCACAAGATCCTCAGAGGGAGATCCTCACAGAGGATCCGGATCCGTTCAAAACAGCCATATTGAAATCATGTCCAACAAGATTACCATTTAACTCTTAACATAGGAAGAATAGTTTTGCATTTGTTGGTGTTTTTATCCACTTTTTTGGCCCATATCCAGCACTCCTCTCCACAAACCGTTAATAAAAATGTTACTTTCTTGCCTGGAGAAGGTAACTAGAGTCCATGGTATCAAAAAGTTCGAATCTCAGTATCACCCCATGCCAGGGAGCAAAAGCTAGGAGTTGAAGTAGCTAGGTACGTAGGCATTCAATCATGTAGTATAGAAGTTATCAAAGCTTTAAGGCTACAAAGTATGGGAGAGTGAGATTTCATAACAGATATAATAAGTCATGTAGGTGAACATGCTGCCCAAAAGGACGGGGGTGTTAGGATACGGGCTCAAGAATATAGATCAAACTGGGAGACATCATCTCTCTCACGTGCAACCCATCTTAAACGTGGAGGTGAAAAAATTCGTACATAGAAATCAAAACTCATTTCATGTTAGAGCATCAAATCCCAAAAGCTTTAGCGGATAGGAAACGAGCCCAATAACGTATACTTGGCCATCTAAGACATGCAACGACCAAGATTAGCCCATGTCATTTTTTACTAAGGGAGTCAGTAGCCACTGTTTGTTGCAACCCTCGATTCCCATCCCTTATAATTCCCTTTCTAACCAACGACGTTATACATGAAATTAACATTACATTCTCTAAAACCATGTCCGCACTCTCTCCATTTGTTGACATGTCACACCTTCATCTTAGCTCTCAACCCCCAATAACTTTATACCATTAGTCGCAAGTGTCCTTAATGATCACAGAGGTGACCCGGCCAAGTCACAAATTCCGCGCAGTTAAACTTGTTCATAAAACTTGTGCTGATCATCTACTTGCCCAAATATCTTAAGAGTACATAAATGAAAGCATTAAATCAACAAAATTATTAAGATTATCAGTACTTATACATGAATAATTATTGATAATATTCAAAATTAGTAAATCACTGAACCCAGTAAATCAACATGGTTGACCATTGCCTCAGAATAACTACCCTTAATTAACTGAAATTAATCTATCCATATCCTATGTGATTCATACCAGACGTAATCTTACAACATTGTATCTCCCAAATTCCTGCTCCTTGCCTACCCAAAAGATGAAACAAAATTGAGGATCTCAATTCAAAATTCAGCAATCAATCAGAGATGCATACCAAGGACGTCAATTACATTGCATAATCATGAGAATGCAAAAGGGAAAAATTGTGATAAACTTACATGTATAGGTAGCCCAAGCAGCCTTGTTCGAAAAGAAGAATCGATCGACTCTCTTCTGCTCCGCACAAATAACCAGAGTCTTGATATCCTTCCATGAAGCAACCAAATTAAAGATTCAATAAATGAGTTCACTGATTTGGAACTTAATTTGGAAGCCATATTTTGACCCGGACTTTTTCGGGATGCCTCTAACAACCAACGAATGGCAAGTGCTTTTCCTTGTGGCATTTTAATTCAATGGGAACTTGGTGAGTCGATCCACGTTTACTTCTTGATTTTACTGCTATCTTGCGAGCTACTTGACGTATTTCTCGATGTAAAACAGATGGTGGGTTTGTATATGTCTTTCGTCAACTCTTTCAGTAAAATTTCCTCCACGTACACCACACAGGATGTCCAAGCCTTTTTAAGATTTTAGTTGTGATTTCTCTTCACGCACACACAAAATAGAAGTACTTAGTACTATTGGTTATAATTACAATTGTGACATGCTGATCAATAAATAGGTGTGCTTGAACGTTGAGGAGGACAATCAGTTAAGAGTGTTAGTAATTTATTTTAATCAACGGGTATCTGTAATCTTAACACGGGGAATCTTAACATGGGGAGATTAATAAGTATTTAATATCATGGAGCTCGTAATATAATTGAGATAAGGACGGGAGTGCAATTATAATTCTGTAGTGGGGTGAATTATAATTAGTGAAATAAGAAATAAAATCCTGGTGGGATTAGGTTTTCTTATTTACACTGGGAGCCCTGACTTATTTCTCCTTAGGTCCCTATTGTAGCCCTATATATATACGTTATGCTCTCTAGGTCAGATTGATGTTTTTCTATTATTCAGTAAATAGAGGCAGACTTAGAGAGAGCAAACAGATCGCGAAGGAGTCCACACTCAGTTCGCGTTCTAGACGTGCAGGGAATACGATCGAAGATCGTAAGGTACGATCGAGCAGTATTCGTGGTTTATAGCAAGTCGTGCTATAACAAGTTCAACCAGCGTTCGTGTCGCAGGGAGTTGTAGTAAAACCCTAATTCCGCCTTGTAGGGTTTTTATTTTTGTTGTCTAATCTGTACGCGTCATTACTGGATCTTGGAGATTCGGTTTCCCAATAGTGGTATCAGAGCAGGCTGTAATCACGCGTATGGATTAAACATGCCATGTTGTCCGTAGGTTATAGAAGGTAGAACGTAAAACTATGCTAACTCTGTTTTGCAGCGTTCTTACCCAGTTATTATGGTCACATGATTTTTGCTGATTTTATGTGATTGGATCCCACGATAATTTTTTCGTGATTATTGTTATTTATTGGGTACCACGATTATTTTTCGTGATTGTAATAATTAACATAGTATGTGTTATTTATTGGGTGCCACGATTATTTTTCATGGTTGTAATAATTAAAGTAGCATGTGAACTCCAATGGAGGCATAAGATCAATGTTTTTAAGTTTCTTCGATTGTAATAGCATTCGACGGTTATTCGGAGATCGAAGATGGAAGATACAAAAGATACAAATTGTTTGGCTTACAACAGATTTTTTCCAGATTCGTAGGGTCTGATTGCAGGGCTGTTTCGACCCAGTAAACGTTGGAATTAGGAAATCTGTTCTTCATGAAAGTTGTAGATAATTGAATTTGGAATCCAACCCAAGTTGAATCACTTCATTTGGAGATCGGATGAGGAAGATATGACCAAAATATTGAAGGCTGTGCAGTTTACGCGGGAATATGTCAAATCCGATTTTTCTTGCCTAAGCACGGTTAGATTTTGTTTCCTTGATTGATTCAAAGTATTTAAACCTTCTACACAAGTATAGTTGAAGGATTTCAAGTTTGGAAAGATTGCTTAAGGATTTCAAATTTGGAAGGACTCCTTATTGCTCAAGGATTTCAAGTTTGGAAGGATTCCTTATTACTCAAGGATTGCATCTTTGACCATAGTAGCTGGATTTTTTATCTTGTATTTCTTTACTATTTGTGTTTCCATATTATTTGCATATGTGATAGCTTACCATATTGGGACAACATGGTGATAATTGGCTTTGACCTAGATCGCAGTTTTGCAAACTCAAAAATTTTGATAACCCTCACAATTTTTTTTAAATAACTAAGTGGGAGAGGGAGTTTATTTTTTATAAATCCCACGGTCTCCATTACTAGTATGTAGATGATATAATTAATTTTGTGTGATGGTTTTAGAACTTTCTCCCCCATCGGGTAAAATTAATTATGGCCTCATCGGTACAAACTTTCTTAAAGGATAGGTCTATGATAATTGTTGTGTGAATTACTTCACCATCTGAGATAATTCATAATGGAACAATGGGTCATGGGGCTAGGTAATGGTATACACTTAGCTGTAAATAATAATATTCTCACCATCTGAGTCACTATTATTATTTATATCACCGAAGCTATATTGGCTATTTAATTTTGCTTGGCACGGTATAGTGTCTAGATAGTAAAATTAAAAAGTTGTGCCTATCTACACGAATGATGAAGAGTAGACAACCTTCCTATCGAGGCATACTTTTCACGGTATATAGGGTTGCCAATATTTTTCTTTTAACATATGGTTGAGAGAACCAATATTAAAATGAAATTCAAAGTTTTTATTACCTTTCATAATTGTTGTTATGTGATTCTCAGATTCAAAAATGGATTTTTTTCAATCCACTTGTCATTATTCTCAAAGAAAATAAACTTACTGGATCGAATTATATTGACTGAAAAAGGAACTTGGATATTGTGTTAATTGTTGAATGGCACAATTTTGTGCTGTCTAAGGTGTGCCCTCCTAGACCTGATGAGAATGCCACAGAACAGAAAGTAAAATTTTATAAAAAATTGGTGAGTATCACCCATGTTGAAAGGACCCCGATTAAGGATCGTGTTCTGAAGATGATAGCTCTTCTTAATGACTAGAGATCCTTGGAGCTGAAATTGATGGGGAAACCCAGATCGATTTCGTTCTTAACTCACTACAGTCTGAGAGTTTTAAGTAATTTCGCCTGAACTATTATATGAACAAAATGTATTTATCTTTGGCGAAACTTCTTAAGGAACTCCAAGCAGCTGAGGGTCATTTGGTTGTGAAGAAACCACCATCAGTGTTAGTGGCAGAGAAAGTTTCTACTTCTAAGCTGAAAGGCAAGAAGAAGTAGAACAAGTCTCAGAAAAAAGGTTATGGAGGCAGTTTATGCGCCTCAAAGTAGAGTGAAAAAGCCTGCGGGCAAGTGTTTTCACTACAAGCATCAAGAATACTGGAAGAATGAATGTCTATTCTATCTCAATAAAGTGAATAATCAGATATATCTTTTCGCTAGTCGTTGAATTATGTTTAGTGGTGTCATCTGCCAGTACCTGGTGTGTAGATACGTGAACTACTAATCATATTTGCAATTTATTGCATGGGTTCCAGGAAACCAGAAGACTCAGTGATAGAGAGATTTATCTACACATGGGTAATGCTACGAGAGTAGCAGCAGTTGTAGTAGGAAATGTTATTTTAAATTTTAATAATAATAGGAGTTTAATTTTGAGAGATTATCTTTATGTTCTCATACTTAGAAGACTTGGTTTCAGTTTCTAAGTTGATTAAAGATGGATATTTGGTTTATTTTAGTAACTTTGTGGTTATTAAGTTAAATAAACATTTTATCTATTCTGGTTCATTGGTGGATAATCTCTACTTTATTAATCCTATATTTCCTACAGTGCAACTGTATGAATTGAATAACACTAATAATATACCATGTAAGAGAAATGAGCCTTCTAAATTGAACCAAATGTATCTTTGGCACTTATGCCTTGGTCACATTAGTCTGAATAGGTTTTTTAGACTAGTCAGGATGGATCTTTAGGTTCATTGGAAGTTGAGGAACTTCTAGTCTGTGAATCCTATTTAGACGGTAAGATGACCAAAAGACTTTTTTATCAGTAAAAGGTTATAGAGCCAAAGAGCCATTGAAATTGGTTCATTCTAATTTATGTGAATCCTTGAATGTCCAAGTAAGAGGTGATTTTGAGTATTTCATCACTTTGATTGATAATTACTCAATTTTACATTTATTTAATGCACCGTAAGTCCGAATGCTTTGAGAAATTCAAGGAGTATAGGGCGAAAACGGTGAAGTATTTAGGTAAATGTCGTAAGACACTGCGATCTGATCGTGGTGGCGAATATCTCTTGGGAGAGTTTAGGGAGTACTTGTTAGCTGAAGGGATTACATCCCAGTTTTCAGCACTAAGTATCCACCTCAAAATAGTTTAGCAAAAGGAAGGAATACGACTCTTATAGATATGGTAAGATCAATGATGAGTTATTCAGATTTATCTATTTCGTTTTGGGGACATGCACTAGAAACAGTAATGTACATTCTTAACTTGGTACCATTTAAGTCAGTACCATTTACACCCATTGAACTGTGGACTGGGCGCAAACCTAGTCTGCAGCATGTTCGGATTTGGGGTAGTTCAGCACATTTGCTAAATGGGAACACAGATAAAATAGAATCAAGGACATAAGTTTGTCTATTTGTGGGGTACCTTAGAGGAACGAAATGTGGATTATTTTATAGTTCTAAGAATCAGAAGATCATTGTTAGCACCAATGCTCGATACTTAGTAAAGGACTATGAAATAGACCATAAGCCCAGAAGCAAGACTGTTCTAAAGAAATTGAGAGGAGAGGGACTGATAAAGACTTTTTCAACACCAATAGAACCGGAGGTTACACTGCAAGAAAGAGTTGTTGACACACTGGTACCTCATCATAGTGGGAGGGTTGTTGTCCTACCCAATCAGTATACGTTCTTGGGAGAATCTTAGGATATGATCCCTGAAGAACATCATGCTGAACCTTGCAACTACAATGAGGAATTATGAGATAAAGATGCAGATTTTTGACAAAAGGCTGTGAAATCTGCATTCCTGAATAAAAAATTTGGATGAACTCATCCACATTATGGAATCAGATGGATTCATAGCAAAGGGTCAAAAGCGTACGTTATGCAAGTTTAAGGAGTCTATTCATGGACTCAAGCAAGCATCTAGATCTGGAATTATCCGTTTTGATCAAGCAATCATGTTTTCTTGGTTTTGATCAATGTCCGGATGAGTCATGTGTGTACAAGAACCACAATGGAAAAGTGGTGGTATTCCTGGTACTATACGCAGATGATATTCTGCTAATCGGAAACGATGTGGGAACGTTGTCTTCGATGAAGGTGTGACTATCTAGCCAGTTTGATATGAAAGACTTGAGAGAAGCCAGTCACATCCTTGGGATTAAGCTTATGTGAGATCACAAGTATAGGATGTTGGGCTTATCATAAGTTACTTATATCGATGAGATCCTTACTTGTTTTAGCATGCAGGATTCCAAGAAAGGGTTCTTCCCTTTTTAGACATGGAATCAACCTATCCAAGGATCGGTGTCGCAAGACACCTGAGGAGATGGAGAAGATGAAGGCAGTTCCTTATGCCTTGGCAGTAGGAAGCCTCATGTATGCTATGCTGTGTACTAGACCTGATATTTGCTTTGCTATTAGCATGGTTAGTAGATTTCAGTGTAATCCAGTGTAAGAGCATTGGATTGCAGTGAAACATATACTCAAGTATCTGAAAAGAACTAGAGATCATATGTTGGTGTTCCAGTCAGATAGTCTGGTACCTCATGGGTACACTGACTTAAACTATATGTCAAATAAGGATTCCAGAAAGTCTACCTCGGGATATGTGTTTACCTTAGGAGGTGGAGCCATAAGTTGGAGGAGTATCAAGCAATCATGCATTGATTGATTCCACCATGGAGGCCGAGTATGTGGTAGCTTCTTAAGCAGCCAAAGAGGCCGTTTTGGCTTAGAAACTTCTTGATGGATCTAGAAGTGATTCCTTTAGTGCAATTAGCTTTTACATTTATTGTGACAATAGTGGTGGAATTGCTAATTCTAAGGAGACATTGACTCATAAGAAGGAAAACATGTCGAGCGTAAATATCACCTGTTTCGAGAGATCGTTCAGAGAGGTGATATTGCTGTGACCAAGATTGCATCGGCAAACAACCTGGCAAACCCTTTTACGAAGAGCTTACCGGCTAAGACTTTTGATAGTCATGTAAAGGGAATGGAAGTGAGATGCGTGGCAGCATGGTTTTGAGTCTTAGTGGAAGTTTGTCAGAAAATTATATTAAAAGTTATGCTTTTGTGTAATAGATTAATATTTAATTGCTATTTATTAATTAGTTTTATCCATTTTTTATGAGAATCTTTTATGGGCAATGTTTGCATAATATTATTGTATATTGTGCATGTTTGTCTTTTATTTTACAAAGTAGATGTTCTGGTGTGTAGAGTTCGGCTTACACGCAGAAGATCAGATCATCAGTTCTTGTGAAATATAAGATATGGTTCGCAGTTTTAGATGGAACTGGACACACCATTGGTAAGACTGTAGTACAATGTTTAGTAAGTCTGTCTTGACTACAGGGAACGGTCTAGTTCTAACTCATTGTGCTAGTACACTTTGTGTGTATTGAACTGGGACCACATTGAGGTAATTGTCTTTATACTAATTTTATAAGACAATTGGAATTTCATGGTTATTATGAATGTTTATGCTCTTAATCCAAAAATAATTATTAGAGGTGTATATTTAATGTTGTTGATTTTGATTCATTAAAGAGTGAGATCTTTATACGGTCAATAGTCTCGGTGGGTTGGGTCGCAATATTATGTATATGACAACTATTAATTATTAATGGAATTCACGTCCCGATACGGATTGATGATACCCCTTGAGTAAGCTTATGAGTTTCGATTATGTTAAACCCTGCAGGTGGATATTTGTATCCGACATATCGAATAAGTTAAGCGGATAGTCTCAAGTTAAGATGTTGATTAAGTGAGAGATTGTTAGTAATTTATTTTAATCAACGGGTATCTGTAATCTTAACGTGGGGAGATTAATAAGTATTTAATATCATGGAGCTCGTAATATAATTGAGATAAGGGCGGGAGTGCAATTATAATTCTGTAGTGGGGTGAATTATAATTAGTGAAATAAGAAATAAAATCCTGGTGGGATTAGGTTTTCTTATTTACACTGGGAGTCCTGACTTATTACTCCTTAGATCCCTATCGTAGCCCTATATATATACGTTATGCTCTCTAGGTTAGATTGATGTTTTTCTATTATTCAGTAAATAGAGGCAGACTTAGAGAGAGCAAACAGATCGCGAAAGAGTCCACACTCAGTTCGCGTTCTAGACGTGCAAGGAATACGATAGAAGATCGTAAGGTACGATCGAGCAGTATTCGTGGTTTATAGCAAGGCGTGCTATAACAAGTTCAACCAGCGTTCGTGTCGCAGGGAGTTGTGGTAAAACCCTAATTCCGCCTTGTAGGATTTTTATTTTTGTTGTCTAATCTGTACGCGTTATTACTGGATCTTGGAGATTCGGTTTCCCAACAAAGAGAGCAAAGAAAATGGCCTTGGTACATTGTGAATTAAGCAGCAGTGGGGAAACATCATCATTTTCATCAAGAACTTCACATTCATGATCGAAATACTTTCCCATGAGAAATCCTAGTCGCGATCATTCTTAGCTTACCTCTTAAGTCTGCAAACTCTAGATGCACCATGACTAGAGACCCTAAATATGTTGAAATGGATTTTAACTTTGTTGTTAAAAATCCTTGCCATGCTTATAGGTTCAATGATTCAAATCATGACTTATATTTTGTTGAAAGAGTATTGGGTGGTGTTGAAGCGATGAGAATTTCTTCCGGACTATTTTTCGCAGATGATCCAAAGACATCTGGTGGCTTAATGGCATTTTTTAATGAAAATAAGGACTGTTTTACCATAAGCAATATCCAATTACCAGAGAGCTAATAGAAGTGCCTATGGTTCCTTATTTTGATGAAGATTTTCTGATAAAACGGTGCTGATTTGGGTACTCTTCCACCACCAAGGAACACAAAATAGTAATCGTACCATCATGGCGGAAAAGAATCCTTCTGCCCTGCTGTATGTGCTAAATATTATCGGCAGCTGCCTATAAGATAGAAATATTATCCACAATTAAGGTGAGAAAAATATGAAACGGTTCTAAAAAATTTCCATTAACCTTGAATAGCATGTGCAACAAATGTTCTTTCCATCAGCAATAACAACTTGCATCTCTAAAATTTCACAAGAATTCCAAAATTATTTATTCCATCCCCAAACTCCAATTGCATCCCCAAAACTTAACTTAGCATCCGTACAATTCATTCCTTCCGCAATAATAAGTTAGCATCCCTAAATGTTTCATGTCATCCTAATAATAACTTACGAGACATACTTTCATGGGGATGGAGTGAATATTTGGGGGATAATAATGTGTACGGATGACCGATTTATAGGGAATACACTAAACCAATTGGGGATGTAAATGTGGGAATCATGGAGCTAATTAATAATAATTTTTTTTGATCATATTGGGATGAAAAAAATACAAGTGAGCCCCTACTTTCTTTTACTGCTTTCGGTTCATGTTGGTGTCTAGCTTGATCCTAACAAGATTCTAATTCTTCAATAGCAATATTCTAATTTTTCAATACAGAGATTCTAAGAATTTTTTTTTTTTTTTGTGAATAAAGATTATGAAGATGCAAAAGTCCGTTTGGGAATTCAAAAAACATTATGGGGAATAAGGTTTTTGGGGATACAATGAAATTTATGGGGATGCTAAATTTTATTACTGGGGATGAAATGAATATTTCTGGGGATTCTTATGAAGTTTTAGGGATGTAAGTTATTATTGCCGATAGAAACAACATTAATATAATTGCAACTAGACTCTAAAACATTGGATAAAATCTCAACTAGAACCCACAGGAGATCAAGACACAACAAGACCAAAGACTGGATAAAAGAGACCAAAAAACAGACACAGACACAAGACACACAACCAAGACAGAGACAGACAAGAGATAGCTCAACACAACCACCCCAATCCAAACGGAGGGCAACAAAAGACACAACCAACCATGATTCAAGAAGAGATGCACACAGACACACAAATAAGACACAAGACCAGGATAGAGACCGACAAGAGACAGCCCAAGACAACCACCCCAAACCAAACGGAGGACAAGCAAAAGATGCAACCAACCACAACACAAGAAAAGATATACATAGACACACCAACCACATCCCACGGGGGACACCAACAGACACAACCAAACTTGACAAACCCCCCCCCCCCCCCAAAGAGCCCACAGGATTCAGATCCGCACTTACCTTACACCGTCTAAATTTCTTTTAAAGTCATCAACAGAGTAGTCATTCACATTGTATTTGGCTTTGATCCAAATTGCTACCCTTGTTTGAGCCAGGTCAACCCCATCACCAACTTCCCAAACTTTATTGTTAAACACCACTTCATTTCTACTGGTCCATATTGTCCAATTAGCTGCATAGAAAGATGCTTGCCAACATAGCTTCTCCAGATTTTTGAATCTTACCCTTTCCCAAAAGGAGAACAGGGCCATGAGATTGGGAAGGGTAACCCAAATCAATTTCCACCAAGAGAGGATAGAGGACCACACACCCCAAGCAAACTGACACTGGAGTAGCACATGGTTGGGTGTTTCTCCTTCAGTGTCGCAGAAAGGGCAAGTATTCAAGTTTGGTGGTAGTATGCCTATGTTTGCAAGCATTGATCTTGAATCAATATGTTCTTGCACAGACATCCATGTGAAGATCTCCACTTTTGGAGGACAGATAGCTTTCCATATTGAAAACAACTGCTTGGCCTTCTCAAACTCCAGATTCTCCCATAATGAATAAGCAGATTTAACAGAAAAGGTAAGGTCCTTATTCCACTTCCATTGTAAACAATCCTCACTGTTGTTTTCTAATTGAACTACACTCAGAATGTGCTGCAAATTCTAAAATTGCGCCAAGTCTCTGTTACGAAGATGTCACTTAAACAAGAATTTCCGATTATCTGGGTTTTGGTCATCTACCATTTTAGCAATTGTAGCTTCTTTCTATGTTGACAACAAAAAGAGTCTAGGAAAAACAGATTGTAGTGTTTCTTCCCCAAGCCAATTTTGAGTCCAGAATTTAATTCTTGTACCAGAATTAACTTTAAAGACAAACCCTTAAACAATGCATTCTCCTATGTCAGCCCCCATAGTCCCCACTGAGCATAAATCTTTCCAAATATTAGAGACTTTACCCCTACTTGGAAGTTGAGGCAGCCATGCCTGCTCTCCCAGAGCATACTTTCTTGTGATTACTTTAACTGACGATGATTTCTTTCTCCTTGTTGAACCTCCACCACCACTTGGATAACAATGCCATATTATGTTGTAATAGCCTTTTGATCCCCAAACCTCCTAATCTTTTGTTTCTTGTGAGCTTGTCCCAATTCATGAGATGTAGCTTTTTCTTCGTCTCTGATTCTCCCCACAAAAATTGTCTTTGAATCCTTTCAATTTGGTTAGCCACAGCCACAGGCATTTTGAAAATAGACATGTAGTAAATAGGTAAGTTACTGGAATTTGATTTGATTAGAGCATGTTTACCTCCCATAGACATATGCCTCTTCCTCCATTGCTTGAATGCCTTTTTTACTCTGTCTATTTCTGGTTGCCTCGTTTGAATTCTTCTTGGATTTGCTCCTAAGGGCAAACCAAGATATTTCATTGGTAGTGCTCCACTTTTGCATCCGATAATCTGAGCAAGTTCAGAAACTCTTTGCTCCTGAATCCCGACTCCACATAGCATACTTTTGGAGTAGTTCACCTTCAAACCAGACATTTGTTGAAACCATCTTAGAATTTTCTTCACATTTATGATCTCTCTAGTGTCATTGTTGCAGAATATTATTGTATCATCTGTAAATTGCAGGTGAGATACATTAATACCCTTAGGACCCACTTGAATTCCTTTGATCATTCCACCTCGTTTAGCTCTTTCTATGATAATATCTAATGCCTCCACCACTATGTTGAACAAGAAAGGAGATATAGGGTATCCTTGTCTCAGGCCCTTCTATGGGAAAATCTCATCAGTGGGTGAACCATGGATAAGAAATGACAGAGAAGTTGAAGAAATGCATTCCTTGATCCATTGACACCATTTTGCTCCACAACCAAATTTATTAAGCATATCAAAAAGAAAGTTCCAGTTGACACAGTCACAAGCTTTTTCAAAATCTATCTTTAGAATCAAGCCACTTGAGTTGTTGTGCTTCCACCAATGAATGATTTCATTTGCTATTAGTACCCCATCTAATATTTGTTTTCCACTTACAATGGCTGCTTGATCTTCTCCAATGATTGATGGCAATACTTTCTTAAACCTGTTAGCGAGAACTTTGGCCAAGATTTTATACACACAACCAACCATTCTTTCTCCATCTACTTTTGGAATGAGGGCAATGAAAGTGCAATTAATACCCTTGGCCAGGTTTGCATGGACATAGAATTCTGCAAAGAAGGCCAACAAATCTTGCTTCATAATATTCCAAGCCTTCTTTACAAATGAAAAATTAAACCCATCTAGTCCTGGAGCTTTCAAACTGCTACAATCTTTAATTGCAGCCATTATTTCCTCTTCCTCAAATTGTGAATTGAGCATTTGAGTTTGATCTGAGGTTAGCCTCCTTTGAAAAGATCCTCCCAACTTTGCCCTATCCCTAAATTCCTCTCTGAAGCTTTCCTTGAAGTGTGCCACAGCTGCATTTCTTATTAGTTCTGGTTCCTCAAGAGTTCTTCCTTCCACTTTGATAGAACATATCAGGTTCTTTCTATATCTATTATTGGCAGTGATCTGAAGGAACCTAGTATTTCTGTCACCTTGCTTCAACCAGTTCACTCTTGATTTTTGCCTCCATAGACACTCAATCATTCTTGAGCACTTCTAGAATTCACCTTTCAAGTTGCCTTTTTGAGCCTTTTCCCCTGGAGTAAGTTGTCTTGTATCACTAAGGATATCAAAGTCATGTAGTTTTCTCTGAAGTTCCTGAAATTGCACATTGACATTTCCAAATTCCTGTTTATTCCAGCTTTTCAACCTCTTTTTCACTTCCTTGAGTTTCTTGACTATCTGGCACCCTACCCAAACGTAGGTTGCTGTGGTCTCCCATGCTTCTTTAGTAATCTTCATACACTTTGGATGGCCTAATCAAATATCCAGGAATCTAAACGGCTTCAGTCCCCAATCCCAATTATTATCTGAAAGAAGAATTGGGCTATGGTCAGAGATAGGTCTGGGAAGACCCAATTGAACCAGTTTGAATTTTTCCATCCATTCCTCAGTGATTAATAATCTATCTAATCTGCTATGAATAGCATTATCCTGAAAGTTGGTCCAAGTAAATTTCCTCCCCCATCATTGGTATTATCAAATAACTCAGCTTGATCAATGAAGTCCCTGAAATTTCTCATACTCCTCTCCAATCTAGTGCACCCAACTCTTTCACTAATATTCTTTATCTCATTAAAGTCTCCACCAATGCACCATGGTATCTGTAGAGAATTCTTTAGATTCAAAAGCTCCTTCCATACTTCCTCTCTACCAGCAGGATCATTAGCAGCATATATATTCACCAGTGCACATTCAAAATTCAAAAAGATGCCAGAGACTATAACATATTGCCTGTGAACAATTACTAATAAAGCTTTGAAAATATATGGATTCCAAATTGTTAATATTCCCCCCGAGATCCAACAGGCCCAGATTCAGCAAATTCAAGATTAGAGTTGCCCCATATTCTTTGCACTATAGCAGATTCAAACTTTTCTATCTTTGATTATTGTATCAGGACTACGTCTGGGCTTCTTTCTTTCCTTATTCAGCTTGGACAAAAACCTTTTCTTTACTGTGCAACCTAATCCTCTTACACGCCAAGACAATATTTTCATTATAAGAGAAGTACTTACAGAGAATATTGGTCTCTAAATAAGGGACGGAGGGAGTAACTGTTTTGGGTTCATTTTGCTATGTATCTTGATCCTCGTGAAATTCTAATTTTTCGATAGAGAGATTCTAATATTTTGTTTTGAAAGATGATTATGAGGATGCAATAGTACTTTTGGTAATTCATAAAACATTCTGGGGAATGAAAATTTTGGGAATAAAATTTTTGGGGATGCAATGAAATTTATGGGGATGCTAAATTTTATTATTGGGGATGAAATCATTATTTCTGGGGATTCCTACGAAATTTTGGAGATGTAACTTATTCTTACTGATGGAAAGAACATTAATATTATTGGAACAATTTCTCCATTTTTTAGGAATATTCTTTTAATTAAAACGCAGATCACTGGTTGCGTAAAAATGTAAATTTTATCGTTGATCTCCTAGTAAAAATTCGATGGATCTCACTACCAGTAATTCACATTTTAATTTCAAACTTATTACTTAGGAAAAAAATAAAGAAATACGTGTCTACTTATTTTATAATGTTCTTTCCATCAATAATAACAACATGCATCCCTAAAATTTCACAAGAATACCTAGATTATTTATTCCATCCCCAAACTGCAATTGCATCCCCAAAACTTAATTTAGCATCCGTCCAATTCATTCCTTCTCCAATTATTAGTTAGCATATGATTGACGATTTCCTAGTCCTAAAATAATGGGTTGCCTCAAGCGTAGGGTGGAGACTGACATAGCACAATATCCGGTAAGTCCGGAGTCGAATCCACAAAGACGGTGATGTGTGTTGACTTAAAAACTCGGGTTGTTATAATTTAATGGGCTCTTAGAGAGCCACCCCTTGTATTTGATGTTGAGATTAACTAAAATTTAAGGAGATAAATGTTCTTTTTAAATAATTAAAAGGAGGTACGGTCGTAGGGTTCATAGCTTTCGTAACCAGTCCGGATTAACTTGCTCCATTCGGTGTTCTTAAAAATGTCCAATTTTGGATTGAAGATACCCCGTAGGATGCGAAACCTTAAGGTTGCCGTTTACCCATGTGCAGTGAAGAATGGGTTTTGGACCCCCATTCCCCTGTTCACATGGGCTCCGACGATGCCCGGGTTCGTCCACGGAAAGTATTTTTCAATCTAAAATCGTTTTCTTTATTATTTGAAATTAAAATCAGTGTTCGAATTGGTCACGGTGTGCTAATCACCCCCTGACCCTACCTATATGACTACTCACTCATCATTAAATAATAAACAAAAGAAACCCTAAATTGAAACATGCTTCTATTACGCGAGAAGAAAAATAAATAAAAGATCTAAGTTAAATAAGAACCAACGAACAATTTTTATAAAGAACAGAAATTGAAAAAAGTTACCGGAATGCAAGTAATTGAACAAAACTTTAAATAACTTGAAAGGGGAAAACCAAACTCCGAAGAAAATCAATCTGAAAATATAAAATAAAATTCGAAATAAACCTACTGATGGCAGCTTCCTTTTTTCTGTTTCGTCCGTGGGAATCGTGCGTGAGTCTTTCTTTTTTTAAAAGCGGCCGAAGTCAGTAGGTATAAGATTGGTTTTATACCTTCTTCTTGAACCTTATACTTGAATTCCATAGCATTCTAAATTTCTGTTGCAGTCTTTGTTTCTTTGTAAAAATCATAGAGACGATCTGACAAAGCATGCAAAATATGCCCACGGCACATCAATGCATCTTTAGAACGTTGAACTCTTTGTTCCTTGAATTTATCCGCTCCGGACTCTGGAGGGGCTGGAATTGGTGCAATGTTCGGATCAAGGATGTAGTACAATTTCAATGCAGTTAGAAGGAAAATCATATTGTCCTTCCAACAGGTGAAATTGTTGCCATCGAACTGATCCAATTTGATGAGATCCTGATTCATTGTCTTGATAGAAGACTCATTCTTCGCCGCTGCCATGATTGGAAATTACGTTCTAAAATATTTGGACTGACCACTGGAAGTGGTGATCTGGAATGCAAAAGCCAGTTTTAGGACGATTATCTGGATGGATGCCCAGCTGCCAAAAACTTGCTTTCAAGTCAAACTTTGAGAAAATTTGAGCTTTAGGCAAGTTTGCAAAAAGAACACTTTGCCGAGGAAGAGGGAATTTGACAAAACGTTAAGATGAGGAGATTTGAAGACTTTGAAGCGTATCTAAAGATACTATCTTTAGAACGTAATTTGCCCCCACTTGATAGAGTTTGTTGTTGGGTTCAGGCAAAGCCGTCTCCAGGATTCAACAAAGCCTAATGGTGAAGAATTGCAACCAACAAAATTGAAAGACTTCCAAGAAATCTTTTGCCTATTGCAACTATTATGAGAGAGATGGATTTTTATGTGTGGAGTAAAAACCGTTGGGGTGGAGGAGTTTATATAGATACATAAGCACTCTTTGGGAAAGGTTACAACTCTTGAAAGAATCACATTACTTGGAAGAGTAATCACACCCTTTCATTTAAGCAACACCCCCTGGAGCAATTAGTTTCTTTTACACCCCTCCGCTAGAAAAAACACACCCCTTCGTTCAATTAAAATCGGACCGTTGATCAGGCGTTCCAACTCTAACAGTTTTAGACCATTGATTTTTTTAACGAACTGGAACCACACGGTGTGTACGAAGTGTATAATCAAACATGAGACAAAAATGTCTCAACATTAATTACATAGTGGCCTTTGGGCTTTGTTTAATATTGAATTAACCATCCAAAATTTCCAAGCACTTCACACTTTGATTCCAAACTTTTGCTAACTTCCATCTTTACCCAAAATCATGAAAAAAGAGCTCGAGCAACCTATAAATATAAAAAATGCATAATAAAAACCAGTTGACAAAAAAAAAGAGGACTAATAAATGTAGATTATCAGCATACCTAAATGTTTCTTGTCATCCCAATAATAACTTAAGAGACATACTGTAGAGACCCGTAATTTTTTTTATTTATTTATTCAATTTTAATATTGTAGTAAAAGAAAATAAAAGAAAAGGAAAAAAGGGTGAAAATGGAATGAGGGGGTTATACGTGCAGAGGTTGGAAAGATGTGGGTGTTGGTGTAATATAGTGCAAGTGTGTATATGTGTGAGTGGCAGGGAATTTATTTCCCATTTCTTCCTCTCCCGTTCTCTCTCTTTCTCTCGGCTCTCTCTCTCTCACTCCCTCTCATCTCTCAAAAACTCAACCCCAAATTCAAAACCCACAACAAATAACCTCCATTCCATCTTCTACTCGCGTATTGTGGCCCATACCGCATTGGTTCGAGCTCGGAGAAGTTGTATTCCGGTTGGAACAAGGTTTTCCGAAAGCTAGGACTTGCTCCATCTTTTCGATTTGTGTTTGGGTACTCGAGGTAGGGAATTCTACCTCTCTTTATATGTTATTTGAGTTCTCCTATGTCCTATTAGAGTATCTCCATACTTTGTTTGAGCTTGTATTGATTGTTGTTGTTGTTGTTGAAAACCCACGCGGTTCTGTCAAAAATCTGCTCGAAACCCATTTGTTATCGATAACATTTCCATTGTTATCGATAACGTTACGTTCCCAAACCCAGAAATTTATTGTTATCGATAATATTCCCATCGTTATCGATAACATTACGTTCCCAGACCCAGAAATGCATCGTTATCCCTAACGTTTGTCACTGTTATCCCTAACGTTGCATCGTTATCCCTAACGTTTGTCACTGTTATCCCTAACGTTGTATCGTTATCCCTAACGTTTGTAATCGTTATCCCTAACATAGCATTGTTATCCCTAACACTGTCAGCGTTATCCCTAACGTTGCACCGTTATCCCTAACATCTGCCATCTGTTATCGATACCCTCGCCTCTGGAACGATATTAACCCATTTGTTATCGATACCTCCCTTCATGGTATCGATAACGTTGCGTTTTAATTGACCTCAACCTATTGTTATCGATAACACTCGTAAAGGTTATCGATAATACTTTCTGTCTGGACAATTTTGCTGGCTTGATCCATCCTTTATTGTTTTGGGTTCCGTTCACTTCTGAATCACTCCGAGAACTTCTCGAATGATCCTTTAACTTGAGTACTCATATCTAATGTCTTCATTGCACGTATCCATGATCTTAATGCTCATTTGAAAATGATTGTACAAAAAAAAAAAAATTATTTATAGACCAAAGATGGATTTGAACGGTACGGATTGATTGGAAAAGGATTTTGAAACTTTACGGACTCTGAGTATAGAAACTAGATAATCGGGCATCCCGGAGTCTAGTCGTGGGTTAATATGTGCCTGTGAAGGTACGGGGGTGTGCTTAGAGGTACGGTGAGGATTTGTGGTGTTGTGGTATGCTTAAAGGAATAGGTGTGTATTAATTAATTAGTTAGAGTCTTAATATGGATGACAATTTGGGACGTTTTGAAATGTAATCAACATGGAGGATTGGTAGATTGTTTAAAATGCTTGGAGTGAAATTCGAGGTTGCGAAAGAACTGTGGAGATGATAAAATAATTGGTGTCCTCTCGACCCGTCAAGTCTTTCAATCCTTTTGGCACCCTTTCTATGAGGTTTAAGTGCAGAAACCGTTGGATGAAGTATCGTAGGATTGTATAGGTGTACTTATTATGCTGTGCCTGATTCGAATTTGTAAACTAATGAAAAGGCACGAACACATATGTTTGGAAATTATGTAGTGGTTAGTTGAGTTTTGTGACACAATCAATAGATTGGCGATGAAGTTGGTTATGAAATAATGATGATTATGAAAAGTGCGAGATGTGTCCCAAGTGGTCGTTATTGAGGGAAAAGACTCGGGGTGACCCTGCGCTCGAGGGAATTAGACCCGAGGTGACCCAACTGACTCATATTATTGGAGGAAAAGACTCGGGGTGACCCTGCGCTCAAGGGAACTAGACCCGAGGTGACCCCAACTGATTATTGTTATTGAGGGAATAGACTCGGGGTGACCCTACGCTCGAGGGAACTAGACCCGAGGTGACCCTAGTGATCATTGAAGGGAAATATCTGTTTAAAAGGAAAGGTTTTGCAACAAAGGGGTTTTGATGAAAATCAAGGTGGACACGAGAAAGATTGTAGTACCATACGAATAACAATACGATGTATATGAATAGATTACAGACTAATATGGAGTCTATTAATGTATTTAGTTAAAGAAGTAAACAGCTAGTGATTATTGATGGAAACATCTGAAATAAAGAAATTCTAAAGACGATGATAGGTTGATTAACAAGATTGAAGTGTTCGTTTAAGTTCTTAGATTTTGGTACAATGCCTCTGTCTTATCTATGCTACTCTGTTATTAGAACGTCTTTGTTTCCTCGACATCCCTCATCTCATTTGCATATAGAGTTTGTGTAGACTTTTCTACTGGGCTAGTGTAGCTCAACCAAATCTTTCTTTTCAGGTTCAGACACCGGGCAAAAGTTTGCATGCATTGTGTGCTTGGCAGTGACAGACTTCTGGGAAGCTGACATCATTGTTATTTCGTTATCCTTGTAAAAATCTCATTTTGTTAAAGATGGTTTTGTAACCAACTATTATTGAATTTTCTTTTGATTAAAGTTGTAATTATCCAAATTTAGAGGACTTGTTTGTAAAATTAAACAGGTGGGAAATTTTTTTTGGGTAACGTATCTGATATGCGAGGTTTCTCTTTTATGGAAATGTATTATTTATTATGTTGAAAATCGAGGGCGTGACACATACATTCATGGGGACAGAGTGAATATTCGGGGGATAATAATAAGTGTATGGATGGCTGGTTTATAAGGGATGTAAATGTGGGGATCATGCAGCTAATTAATAATAATAATTTTTTTTGATCATATTGGGGATGAAAGAATTGCAGTTAGGCCCCTACTCTCTTTTAAAGCTTTTGGTTCATATTGGTGTCTAGCTTGATCCTAATGAGATTCTAATTCTTCGATAGTGAGATTCTAATTCTTCGATACATAGATTCAAAGATTTTTTTTTTCTGAAAAAGAATTATGAAGATGCAAAAGTACTTTTGGGAATTCAAAAAATATTTTGGGGAATAAGGTTTTTGGGGATGCAATGAAATTTATGGGGATGCTAAATTTTATTATTGGTAATGAATTGAATATTTCTGTGGATTATTATGAAGTTTTAGGGATCTAAGTTATTATTGCCGATAGAAACAACATTAATATAATCAAAATACTTTCCCTTTTTTGATAAATAAGCTTGAAATTAAAATGCGAATTATCGGTTGCTAAAAAACGTGTGTCCTATCGTTGATCTCTTACCAGAAAATCAATGGATCTCGCAACCGGAGATTCACTTTTTTAATTGAAGCTTATTTACCAAGGAAAAAAAAATAAAGGAATAAGTTTCGACTTATTTTATAACGTTCTTTCCATCATCAGTAGTAACTTGCATCCCCAAAATTTGACAAGAATCCCAGAATATTCATTCCATCCCCAAACTTCAATTGCATCCCCGTAACTTAAGTTAGCATCCTTAGACTTTCTATAGCATCCTCAAAATGTGCATTCCATCTACAATAATAATTGAGCATCCCCAAATGTTAAATGTCATCCCAATGATAACTTTGGAGACATGTTTTGATTGAGAGGGAGTGAATATTCTAGAGATAATAATAAGTGTAGGTATGACCATTTTATAGGGAATGCACTGAACCTTTTAGAGATGTAAATGTGGGGATCAGGTAGCTAATTAAAAAAGAAAAAAATTCCAATCAAATTGGGGATGGATCAAATACACATGGGCCCCCTACTCTAATATACTGCTTTGGGTTCATTTTGGGGTCAAGCTTGATCCTAGCAAGATTT